>PVJA010015831.1:5624-44706 GCA_004027025.1 Myocastor coypus | reverse complement strand
CAGGGTCTCGCTATGCAGTTGAGGCTGGTCCTGCACTCACTTTTGTAGCCCAGGCTGGTCTCGAACTCACACCAATCCTCCTGCCTCAGCCTCCCGAGTGCTGGGATTACAGGCGTGAGCCACCAAGTCCACTTATTTTTGAAAGTTTTCAGTCACAATCAGAGCTAAGAAGTGGTTTACTTGTGGGGTTCAGCGTTGACTTCAACCATCTCCCAAGTGGGTGAAAAGGAAGGCCAGGGTTTGGCTGAGCATCTACTTGGTCTCTGTGCTAGGAAGGATCCGTACACTGGCTTAATTAATGAAAGCAAATAAATAAGAGGTCTGTATGGCATTCTTGGGGCACTGATTACAGACCAGCAAATTCCAGGCCTCTAATGGAGGAATTCAGCCTGTAAGTTGCTGCGAATCACTTTCCTCCTCTGAGTTTCTGGTCCCTCTGGCATGGGAGAGGCCAGAGCAATGTGCTCATTGGCAAAACCACTGCTTGTCCCGCAGGTGAAGTGGCTGGGCCATGCCAGGGGCAGGAAAAGCTCCAGGGACCTGAGCTCCTGCCCTCCATCCCTGGCTCAGCACTGCTACTGTCCAGGCTGTGAAAGCAGTGCTTGGCTTTGTCTTACTGTGGGTACCTATCATTGCGGGTTGCAGGGCACCTGTAACTTTGCTCTCCATGGTGCTGTAGGGCTGCGGGCTAGCAGACACCGAGGCAAGGCCCTCCCCATGCAATGCCCCAAAGACCACAGGCAGCGTCAGAGTCTGTCTGGGACTTCTGGAGGTGAAGTCTCTGCCAGCTCCCGACAGACTGAGCAGCCGCTTTGTGATGGACACCATTGGGACCCAACTCTTATATGTGCCATTTATAGTCACTGAAGATTTGTGGCTGCTTTTATGGAACAGATGTCTACTGAGATGGGGATGGTGAGGAGGTGGAAAGGTGACAACTAGCAGGCTGTGATGTTTTCCCAGGGGGACCCACAGGGCCTCTTTACAGCTGCACGTGGAGCCTGCATTCTGCCTCTCTCCATTTAAAACCTGAGAATTATGGGCTCTCATATACATCGCCCTGAAAAGTACTATTATTCACATATTTGTTTTCTGAAAAGAGGAAATGAAAATCTGAAGTGGATCATACCAGTCTGTGAAAGAATATGAGCTTTTTCTAGAAGCAGGTACATATTTCCTTTTGCAGAGAGGCCCGGAAATGCATGAATTCTCATTTCTAGGGTTAACAATGTAGAGCACAAAAGGAAATAGTTTTTAGCTTTTTAAAAAAACATATATATTTTAGTACAGGGTCTACAGCAGTGGTTCTCAACCTTTCTAATGCTGTGACCCCACAATACAGTTCCTCATGTTGTAGTGACCCCAAACCAAAAAATAATTTTGGTGACTACTTCAAAAGTGTCATTTTGCTACAGTTATGATTCAGAATGGCTTTAGGTGACCCCTGTGTTTTGGTCATTCGACTTCTGCCAGGGTTGTGACCCATGGGTTGAGAACCGCTGGTCTACAGGGTCTCACTACCCAGATCAGACTTGTACTGATCCTCCTTTTTCAGCCTCCCGTGTACTGGAATTACAGGTGGGTACTACCTTGCCCAGTCTCAGCTGCTGTTTCAGCGGGCCCTGGAGGCGGGGCCAGCATGGCATGTTGAGGATCAAACCTCGGTCCCCGTGTCTGCCTAAGCAGGTACTTTAATCTGCTGAACTATGTGACCAGCCCAGCTTTCAGCTTGGAATTTGGATTTAAAAACCTTTTTCTAGGCTACAGTATGTCTATTCAACCTGAAGATTAAAGTAGGTGATTTGCTAGGACTTGAGCCCTGTCTGTGTTTCCCTGAAAAGGCCCTGGGGCCCCATAGTTAACTCTTATTGCCGGGGAAAGAATAAGGAGGAAAGGAGGAAAGGAGAAAGGAAGAGAAGAAGGTAGGGGCTGGGGTGGAGCAGCGAGGAAGGATGTACATAGAGAGAGAAAAGTACTTGGCTAAAGTATATAGCTCATGGGGGGCTGGCAAGATGGCTCAGTGGTCTAAAGTACCTGCTTAGGAAAGCTTAGGCAACCACAGGGACCATGGTTCAATCCCTGGCATCACATGCTGTGCCAACCCCACCCCCAGGGCAGGCTGAGCCAGCAATAATAATAATAATAATAATAATAATAATAATAATAATAATATGCAGTGTGTCAACTGTTAAAAAAGTAATGTTTATTGAAAGTGTTAATATTTAATAGTTTGATCAATCTTACATACCTATATCTATTAATCTGAACTGATCTGATGATGAAAATATGTAATACAACCATTGTTGAATTTAAAATAAATAAATATTTTGAATTAAAAAATAAGTTATATGGGTCAATGGCATCAAGTATATTCACAATCTTATACATCACCACTCTCAGTCTCCTACACTGTCCATCTTCTCAAACTAAAACTCTATCCGTTCAATAATAACTCCCTCTTCTGACTCCAGCTCCTACCTGTCACTCCTGCAGGGCCCTCACTTAAGTGGAAGCATACAGTATTTGTTCTTTTGTCCCTGGCTTATTTCATTTAGCATAGCAATGTTCCTCTGTTGTAGCACATGTCTGTATTTCATTTCTTTGAAATTTTAAAAATTATTTATTCACTTATTGATTGATTTGGTTCAGGGTCTCGCTACCTCTTGTCTCAATCTCCTCAGCATTGGGATTACAGGTGTGCACCGCCACGCCAGGCTTCAGGGCTTGGCATACAATAGGCATGTGGTACTGGAGATAGAACTTGGGATCTTGCACTTGCTAGGCAGAAGTTTAGATCACCAAGCCATCTCCCTAACCCATGTATTTCATTTCTTTGTATGGCTGAATATACAAATTGATAGGGAAAAGACACATAGCCCAGTCACACCATGGCCAAAAATCAGAATAAAGCACAATAGGTAAAACAGAAATGGAAACATTTCCTAAACATATGAAAATACTCAACCTTGGAGAGTTGAGTGAGTTTAAAAATTAGAGAGCAAGTGAATTCAAAAATCAAATGAGTATCATTGCTTACCCAGCAGACTGGCAGCACTGAAACGTCTCGCTCAGTGCGACATGGATGGGACGGAGGGGACAGGAGATCATACATGGTGCAGGTGAGAAGGAACAGGCCTCTTCCTTACCTGACGCTTTTCCCTAGTTACCTGGTTGGTCATGGTTTGAACACATTACGTGGGAAGTTCCAAAAATAAACAACTGCTAAGTTTGAAACTGCATGCCTTTCTGAGAAGTACTGAGATCCTTCCCTGTCCTGTGCTATCCCTCCTGGGCCACAATGTCACCCCTTCGTCTATTGTCCCCGTCCCTTTGTGCTCAGCTGTGCGAGCTGCCTGTCCGTCAGGCACCTGGCAGGTTATCAGGCAACTGACCTCTGTGGCATCTCAATGGTGCTGTACAAGTCACCTGTATTTTACTTAACAATGGCTATAGGAGTAGTGATGCTAAAAATCTGAATATGACAAAGAAAATGGTGAAGTGTCCCTTTTAAGTGAAAATGTCACAGTTGATTCAAATAAGGAAACAATCACGTATTGAGGTGGCTAATTCATTCGATAAGAATGAATTTTCTATCTGTGAAATGGTGAAAAAGGAAAACAGAAATTCACACTAGTTTTGCCGTCATACACCAAACAGCAGCAGTTAGGGCTACAGTGCGTGATAGGTATTGAATTAACACAGACACTGACTTTGTCATTCCATGGCCAGGGATATAGTTCCTTGCCCAGGTGTCTGAAGAAACTATACAGGGATGTTCACTGCATAACTCTCAAACGGAAAGCAACCTATAACATCTGCCACAGAATGAACAAAGACATAAAATGAAATAATGCACAGCAAAGAAAATGTATACCCAGTGGTACAGAGGCCCCATGACTGGATCCTCAAGGCAAAGACAGAAGAAGTACATATGCTAAGAGGCTGCTCACAGTATACCAAAGGGTGCTCGCTCCCCAGTGTACGGGTCCATGTTTACGTCATGACAATTTAAAATTTGGGTGGGAACCATACACCAACTGGAGAAAGAGGATGAGATCACAGAGGGGCCACAAGTAACTCTGTGTGTCTTGAAGGTATTGTGACTCAAAAGGGGAGGAGTCAATTCAGTTATCATGCAGATCTACTAAGGCTGGGAGCTGTAGACACCAGCGTTTATTAGCCAAGCTCCATACTTGTGTGTGTACATGAAAATGGGCATAAGAGAAACACTTACAGAAGCCAGAATCAGAACAGCATGAGCTAGCTGTGGCTCCAGGGAGTGGCGGGGCTCTAGGCAAATGAGAACACGGTGTCCCGGGGGAGGCCAGCTGCCAGTGCTGGCCCTTTGTGGCCAAGTGTTGTCCCATCTTTCACTTTTAAAAGCCACACAGGAAATCCAGTGTTGCCTGCTTTGAAGATGTTGGAAAGGAGCTCTTAAAACCCTAAGACGCCTGTGTGGGCCAAGCTGTGACTGCTATGGAATTTGGCCCTGCAGTTTCCAGCCAAGGACTCCACACTTAACTGTCCCATGAAGGTGGCCACGGCACCCCAGGAAGGCGGCCCCATACGACCAGCTGTTCTGTTCCCCAGCTTCACCACAGAGGACATGGTGCCATCTGCTTGTCACTATCTCTCCCCATTGCTTTCCTTGGCTTTGATTGCCACATTCCTAGAACCTATGCACTCTAGTTTGTCTTTGGGTTCGTTTAGCAGGGTATCCCCAGCCATTCTGTCCCAAGAGTTGGAAAACAAAACAAGACAAAACACTGTGTGAGATTAATGAAGTGCCATGCTTTACCCAGGACAGCTGTCTGAACGGCACCTGACAGAAGTAATGCTCTCTCACCCTCCACCCCATCCTGGATGGAGCAGCATGCTGCAGGAAACAGCAGAGTCCTGACTGAATGAGCAGCAGTCCCTGCCCAGCCACCCCGCCACCCAGCTCCACGCAGTTATTCAATGTGGAAACACGAAGGCAGACCTCTGCATTCCACCCCACCTCTGCCCCACTTTGGCTATAAAAACGCTCAGAATTCCACAGACTCTGAGAAACCGTTCCTAGGGGGAGTTCTTTGAGCCAAACCAAGGCAGCTCTGGATCTTATGGGAAGGAGGGGAGCGGGGCTACTTGGGACTGCCGTGCTAAAGGGGCAGAGGCTGGGCTCCACCAGGACAGTCGGGAGCTGGCTGCCCAGCCAGGGCTCTGGCACGCAGCTGTCTGGGCAAGGGAGTTCACAGCTCAGCCGCTGCTCCACCCACAACCGCCTCTAATTGCAAACTGCCCTCATTTCTTGGCTTCCCCACAGCCCTGGGAGCTAGCAAGCTCCCTGGCCATGACAGGCCCCCTGGTGGTCTATTTCCAGTCTCTGGCACTCCCCAGAGGCTGCTGCCTCAGTGATGAGGGCCTCAGTGGTGGTCATGGCTAAAGGCCGTGGTGGTGAAATTGAAGACTTCACAGAGGGGGCAGACATCCAGCCTGGGGCCTGTGGACCTGCGGCTCAGGCCTGAGATGCAAAGGCTGTTGCCAGGCCATGTGGACACCTGCCTGTGGTCCCTGGATGACTAGGGGTGCTTGATGAGCATCATATGTCACAGCAAACCTCAGCAGGGGCGCACCTCTGATGACACTCTACTGTCGCTTCCTGGTTGGCTTCCTAGGTCTAGGGCTGCTCGCTGCCTGCCTTCTGCTCCTCCACTTCATCTCCTTCCTGCCTGTCCTCTAAGGCACAGTCACCTCCTCTCACTCTGGGGCTCAGTCTTTGGCTCACAGGCTGTTCATGGAGTACTTAAAACACTTTTTTTCAGCAGATCTTACCTACACTATGGCCCTTGCATATCATAGGGGTGCAGGGGCCCCCTAACTCTCTACCCTGGGAGCTCTGGGCTTATGTGACTGACAGCCTGAAGTATAGCAGGGAGCCCCAGCATGTCTTTGGTTTGGGGTGGACCTGCATTGCTCCCTTCCCCACCACCAAATTCCAGAGGCCAGGCCTTTCCTAAAGAGTAGACAGGTTTGTGATCTGAGGCTGGGCTTGGACGGTCCTCTGCACTCTGCTGAAGTAACTGCTAAGGCTTCCCAAGCTGACTCCTTGGGAACGCAGTCTGTGACCCCATCTATGGCCAGTTCTCCATGGTATCACAATAGTACTGACCTCCTCACACATGATCTCTTCTCCCTCCCAAGTAATCAATGTATTTCTGCCACACTTCTAGCCATGTGACTGTCACATTCTGAAGCCTTCAATGGCTCTCTAGTGCCCACTACCTTTCAGATCCTGGATCTGGCACCTAAGAGCCAGTCTGAGGATTTAATCATTCATTCAACCCACACTCCGCCACTGTGAAGGAGTACAGATGTTTTCAGAATGTATGCACACAAACAGAGTAACCTGGATTAAGGAAAATAAGAATTAGGAAACCGTAAGAGGAGGTAGCCTTGGCCCTCTGCCACTCTGGGTGGCTGTAGATGATCTTGCCAGACAGCAGCATATTCCTCAGCCTGGAGACCCTGGCATGGCTTCTGCAGCCTGGCACCCTTCTCTTTTTCTCAGTTGGCCACTTTCAAGTGTCTACTCTGCCAGGTCCACATCTTGAGGTTCCATATGTGGTCTCTTCCACCTCACCTCTGGCACTTCTAAGGCTCTGAGCAATTCCACTGCTCCCAGAGACACGCTAGCCTTGCTATGCCTGATAGACTCTGAAGGGTGCAGAAAGGGGCCCTGGCTAAGTCCTTTGTGACCATGGCTGCCAAGGTCCAACCTTTCTACTTGTGCAATGGGACACAGGGCTCCTAGTCATCCTTTGTTACGTGGGTGTGCCAGTGACCAATCATGTGACTGGCCACATCTGGCTATGCTGTTGCAACTACCACTTCTTTCTGGTTTGCCCGGTCTTTAGCATGCACTTCCCGGGAAAGTCCAGAACCTGCATCCTTGCAAGTGCTGTGTGTGGTCTTAGCTGCTTCTCCCACCTCCTGCTCCTGGGTGTGAATCCTGCTAAGGCAGCACTAAGGAGGTTCTGTGCTCGGAGCGCATGCTAAGCCTCCACTCCAGTGTGTTGGAGAGACAGTGCACATTAACACTGCTGGCCAATAAAACCACCAACAGTTCCCTATAAAAAGTTACAGTGGGATAAATCTACAATAAAGTATTCATGCCCTTTATTTCACTTCACAGAAAGATTCAAACATCCCAACCAAATGCAGTCATCACAGCTGCTGGGCAGATGTTCTTCAGGCAGGCGAACGAGAGACAATAATTAGTCTCAATTAAGTTCCCAGTAAATTATGTAAGGGAGACCTTCAGCCACTCAGCCCTCTGTGGTGCTCAGCCAAAGGCAGGGAACCTGGTCCAAGACTAGTCAGAAACCCTGGACTGCTTCAGATAATTCATGCTTTGAGCAAACTGCAGAGTCCTGGCATGAGAGGAAAGAAGGAATCCCACGACCACTTTCAATTGAAAATAATAATTTGTCAATAATTTTACTGCCTAAAGAGCTACAGAAACTGTTCCTGGGTCCTCAATGAAGAAAGGAAAGAGATTCATTGTATTTCGGCCTTTATTACATATATGGCCTTAAGTCACACAAGGTGTTCTGGAGATTTTATGCACTTACTTCCTGTCAGGTAATCTATTTTCATGAAAACATGTTTCTTTTCTTTTTTTTTTTTTTTTTTTTGTGGGATCGGGGTTCGAACTCATGACCGTGCACTTGCCAGGCAGGCACTTGTATCACGGAGTTATCTCCCCAGCCCTTATGTTTCTTCACCTTGACGTTTCTAAAACAGTTTCCTAAGTATCTGCTCAGGGATGGGGTTCCTGCCTAAATGGACTTTTGGGATTTTCTACCAAAAAGACACCTTGAAGTCTCTGGGATAAGAGACTCCTCCTTTGTGTCCTGTGGTGGCAAATTTGCATTGAGACATTTTTGTCCTTCTCTAGGTGTGGCTCCTTGGCAATTTGGGCAGTTGGGCAAACAAAAGAAAATTTTATTTGGAGAACTGTAGGAATGTCTGACTCTCTGGTGCAAGACCTGGGGCCACCGAGAGACCAGATGGTCTTCCTTTACTCACAAAATGGGAACATTTGGCTGAAAGGGTCCCGGTTCACATCTTTGCTAAGCCCTGCCTTTCGTGATAGACAATTTCTAGCTTGGAGTCTTATAACTGCTAAGGACCTTGCAGATATTTTAAAACTGAATTCCACAATTGTCAATAAAACAAAGTGAGAGGTGAACAGAGCTTTCTAAAATGATCTTTGTGTTGATCCTCAGAAGAGCTTGGGTTACAGGTTCACTTATTTTAGGAATCTCTTCTATGGCCACATTTTTCATGTCTAAATTATAATTTCTGCACCCAGCAGAACATCTGGAAAGTCCATACAAATATGAAGCAAGAGAACCAAAGAACACACATGCTCCTCATCTTTCTGTAGTACATATTTTCTTAACATTGATGTCATCCTATAAACACATCATTGTGTATTCTGCTTTACTATCAATAACAGAAACAATTCTTGTTGGATCACAAATTTTTCTGAAGATTCATTCTTTTAAGGCTTGCTTAACTTGCTTGTATATAGACATAAATTATACAACTAGGGTCTATGTTGGGCATTTGGGAAATTGTCAACTTCCCCTACTTTGGGTGATTTCCAAGAGAAATGGAAGCCATGGAACCAAGGTGATGATAAAGGGCATTCAGAAAATCTGGTGGAACAGATTGCTTGGGTCTCAGCATGATGGGGAACCCATTATGCTATGACCCACCATATCTGTCCCTTAGGTGTCAGCGATCTATGTATGCGAAGCACCTAGGTGAGAGTCTCCATCCAGTCTTCTGAAGTGCACACAGCCCTTCAGCTCTCTTTCATGAGGCATCAGTGTCCAGGCCACTTGCCCTCTGGCCCTCTCTTGCTTGGGACAGACCCAGTTGGCCAATACTTCCTTAGCATGTGACCTCAACAAACCTACTTCCAGGTGTAACCTGACTGGTCTCAGGTAAACAAACAATAGGCAACACACTGGCTTGACCATTTATGGGCCACATGTTATATGCTGGAGTTTATATTTGATTCCCAATCAACACAGCCCAGGAGAGGCAAGATTGACTCTTCTTGCTCAGTGGATACCAAACCACAGTCCAGCAGCCCTGCAATGGTTCAGCACAACCACTCCTTTGGTGACTCCATAGGCCTTAGAGTAAAACCTGGCAGGGCAGGCAGGGGCTTTGCCTATGAAACTGGAGTTGCACTGGGTCCATGTTGGTCTTTCCTGTGAGAGAAGCCTCAAAGGCCACAGAGGAGGCTCTTTGTCTTTGGTTCGTTGCAGACTAGAAGCCGACTTTGGCACACAGGAAGAGCTCAGTACACACTGGTTAAATGGTCTCCTAGCCACTGGATCCATCTTATACTGAGAGTGGTGCGTTGCTGTCACCTACAGGCAGTTTCTATCTCCCTCTCCTTCATAAGTGGCTGCTGTGATCTGGACCATAAATATTTATGACTAGTAAACCTAGATTGTGAACTAAGAGCTCATCCGTGTTCAGATTCCTTGTCATACATATGTAATGCTTTTTGGCTGGTAGTTTACTGTACCTGAAATCAGGATGGTCACTGCTGCTCATTGTTTTCACTTATGATTATACATTATTACCTGAAATATCTTACTTTCATCGCCTGTATTATTTTCATTCATTTTAAATACTTTATTTGTTTTATTTTATCCTTTTTACCTTTGCTTCTTCCTTTATTTTTAACCTTGCTGATCTAATTTCTTACAGGTGCATTTTTTGGATACATCATATGCTTGCATCTTTGCCAATCAGTTTGAATCTTCATCTTTGGATGATCTACATTCAATCCAACCTCCTTGGTCTCAAATTTTGAGTATTATCTTATTATTGTTACTCTGCATTTTCTAATATTTGCTGTCTCTGGCATTATTTCTGTACTAAAGGTTTTTAGTTTTGTTTTATTCAAGCCATCCTTGACAGCTAAAAGTTTTTATTCAAAGCATACATATACACAGAAAAGTACACAATGTGCAGTTATAAGTATACAGCTTGATCAGTATTGACAGAGTAAAGCATACACAGCTACAGCTCATGTCCAGAATGAGAGTATTATTAGCACCCCAGAAGGCCCACTTAGGCTGCTGTAAGTCACCCCTAGCAATTCTGACTTCTGCCTTATACTCTTCTTACCTGTTTTTGAATTTCATATAAACGCCATGACAGGGTGTCATAAACACCACGTTATTTACATCTGGCTTCCTATGGTCAATGCCACATCTGCAAGGCTGATTGAGGTTTGGCAGAGCACTGGCTCCTTGTCACCACTGTGCCAAAGTTTCCCTCCCCACCCTCTGGCCATGGCTCTATGGATGGGCACTTGGGCTGGTTCCAATCTGAAGCTCTCAGGATGCACTGTAGCATTCCTGTACCTGTTTGTGCCACCTGTCATCACTTATACCTAAACACAGAAGTTCTGGGCCATAAGAATTTATGTCTCGCCAAACAGATACTCAAGGTAGCTATGCTGAATACACTAACACCGGCAAGGGATAGGAATGCCAACTGCTCCGGGGCCAATACTTAATATATTTGTCATTTCTATTTGAAACAGTTTGCTGGGTGTGTAATGGTATCACATTGTGATTTTAATGTGCAAAGGCGGAGAATGCAGGAGAAGGCATATGGGTAAGGGCCTCAGGGCAGATAAAAGTGGGATAGGGAAGAGTGCTTTTATGTTTGTAAAATGCCCTTCATCCCATTTTCCTAATCTTCCACTACTTGGCTTATCAGTGTTTAATATCTTGTACCTACCACACATTGTGTCAACAATAATCAATAATATCCTACTTGTTGCTTTCTTTTAAAAATTGTTTCATCTTTATCTGCCTTCTCCTGTGTTTAAGTTGCAATATCATTTTCTCAAAATATATATCTATGTATTACTCCTTTCCTGTATCTACTTTGTTTTAGTCTTAGCTCTGTAATTAAACATATTGAGATATACATCATGCACTTTATACCTGTGTGTCCCTAGTTATCTCTTTCTTTAAAAAATGCATTTAAGACAGTGGATACAAGGTCTACAGAGTCTCACTATGTAGACTGGATTCATAGTGATTTTCCTATTTTTAGCCTCCCAAAGTGCTGGGCTTATAAGTGCTAACATACCCAGTCTCAATTGCCTTTTCAGTGTACCCCAGAGGTAGGGCCAGCATGGCATGCCGGGGATTGAACCCTGGCCACTGCACTCTGCCAAAGTAGGAGATTTAGTCCACTAAGCTATCAAGCCAGTCCTTAGTTATCTCTTGGATGAAGGGTATTCAAAGTAGAAGGATTGGCAAACTATAGCCTGAGGTCCAAATCCCACCTCATTTTGTAAATAAAGTTTTTATTGCAACATGGTTTTGACTATTTGTTTGCAGATACTAAAGTCTGTGGACACTCAAATCTCTTAAATGAAATTATGTAACATTTGTATAGAACCTATGCAGAGTTCTGCATAAATTTTAAAATCATCTCCAGATAAGTAAGGGAATTCAAATGTTATATAAGTGGTCACATTATACCATTCAGGGAATAACAAGGTAAAAAGGCTATACAAATTCAGCACAATCAGAAGGCTTAAACTACATATTTTAGGAAAAAGACAACACTCAAAGCAAAGCCCAATAGGAAGACTGAATACCAGTGAAATAACGTGAGGTCACAGCAGGATGTTTCTACATAGCAAACTTACTTTTTAACTTCCTGTTCTTTTTTCCAAATATTTTTATTTGCAATTTGTTGAATCCACAGAGGCAGAATCTATGGAAATGACAATCTTGCCTATGATATTCTTGTGCTATAATGATAGGGTTCACTAGTTACAACAGAGACTATGATGTGCAAAATCTAAAATTTTTAACATCTGTTCTTCATTGTACAAGTTTGCTGGTTCCTACTGTATTGGATTCTACCAGGAGGGTTTGTAAGTACAATTGTTGAGCTCTTAAAAATTTTAAATTGTTTTTCTAAAGCAATTAGAACTGATACTTGACAATTTAGCTAGATATAAAAATCTATCACTTTTTTTCTTTCCTGGTTTGCTGTTCCATAAGAACATTACTTAGAAAAAAAAAAAAAAGAAAAAAGAAAAAAAGAACATTACTTGGACCAGTGGTTCTCAACCTGTGGGTTGCGACCCTGGTGGGGGTCGAATGACCAAATCACAGGGGTTGCCTAAAGCCATTGGAAAGTACATATTTAAACCCATGCTATGCCATGGTGAAATGTTGTTTATTGGAATTAATAATAAATATTTCTCAACATATTACTTTTTTGGTTTGGGGTTACCGCAACATGATGAACTGTATTGTGGGGTCATGGCATTAGAAAGGTTGAGAACCACTGAGACTCTTCCAACCAATAGGAACTGGTTGAGGGTCATAATCACAGGAATGGTGAGGGGTTTCTACAGAGTCTCCTGAGGCCACAGTCCCCATGAAGGATTCATGGTTGACTCCGTGGTCCAGGTTGTCCCACGATGGGGGGCTGTGGGTGGACTGCACAGGCACAGCCATGGAGACTCTGGGGTGGTCTTTACTTCTGGTTCTCGACAAAGCTACCAGACTGGTTCTGGTCCTGCACATGTCTCCACTCCTACATCTGCTGGGTCTGGCCATGATTATGGTGTTAGAGTTATCTTTGACAATTTCTGTTAATGTCAACTGAGTTTGTTTCCCTCTCTTTAAAAAAAAATCTAACTAGAGATTTAACTTGAGACCTCTCTGCTGAGCTATAGACCCAGCCCTTTTTTATTTTGAGCCAGGGTCTTGCCCAGGCTGGGCTGCAGAACTTGTGATCCTTCTGCCTCAGCCTTCCGCTAGAGTGGAGTTACAGGCTTGGCCTGATGGATTTTGGTTAGCTGTGGGCAAGGAGCAAGCTCAAGCTCTGCTCCAACCCTTATTGTTTTCCTAAAGCACCAGTGTCTAGAAGTATTCTTATTTAGAATGGCCTTTCCTGACTGCAGTGAACTGCAGAATGCCATGGCGCTGCTCACCAGATCATTGCTGGAAGCCATCCTGGTTTAAAGTCAGAATAATGGTTCCTGTCACACATTATCTACTTTTCAAGAGAAGAGCAAGTGGGGAGAGCTTTGGCTAGAAACTGGGGCCTCTGGTTGCTTATTCCCTTCCCACCTCCAGAGCCCCCTGCAAGGTCCTGACCATGTCAACTTGGTCAGGTCCCTGGCTTGTTGTAGTTCTTACCCCTCAGTGCTGGTGTTCTGGACCTACCAGCTAGCAGGGAATGAAATAGCCAACTACCTATCTTGCACCTTGGCCCTGCATGCTAGCTTTCTAGTCCATGTGCTTTCTGGTTCAAGACCAAGGACTCAAGCCAGCAAAACTGCTAACCCTCATCACACCACCTATGGTAATGTTTCCAGTAATTGCTGGTGCTCCATCAGTGGCTCTTGGTGTGGTCCTTGGCCTATGTCACCTGCAGTACCACAAGAGAACTGACTCAGAGGCTCTCGGAGTAGAGCCCAGAAACCTGCCTGGTTAAAGGCCCCGGGAGATTCTGAATTGAAGGAACTACTGCAGATAGCATGGAATAATTACCCGAAGCCTGTGTCTGAGTTCTGCTTTGTTCTCTGGAACAACCTGCCCTGGTCTCCTCCCCCATGTGCACGCTCATGCTCCCAGGATGCAGTGCAAAGCTCCCTTGTTGAGGGAGCAATCTCTTCCCAGGCCACAGTGGATCCAGAGTCCCAGAGCTGAGCCATGCTCGCTTGCGTGGGGGCCAGTGCTCAACACTGCCTCTGCTGTTCTAATTTCTGCTCCGGATGCCTCAAGGGGCTCCTCTTGGAAATGTTTGATTGCTATGGTATGGCACCAGTTGCTTTCCTTCAGTTAGCTGAAAGAAAAGTTGCTGGCATCCAGCATTTTACACATATGCACATCCAAACAACCTCGCTACTCTCCATTCCCACTGTTCTTTTAGCCTGGCCCGTGACAAGGCACCTGGGCCAAATGTCTGGGAAGCCTGCGTCACGAGCTCAGCCTGTAACCCAATCCTTGGGTCCCAATGATGCCAACCTCCTTTCCTAATCCCCTTTCCGTCCCTAGCTTTGTCCCCATCCAGCCGATAACAATATCTGAAGTTCACAGCGTGGAGCCTGGAAACATTCATGAGGTGGGAAATGAACCTCTTGGGATTCTTCTGCTGGTTCCATTTACCCTGAAATACGTATAAATTATATGAACTTGTTCTGACAAGAAGGGAAATGTTATCACATGCTAGGACTTTCCCAATATTTTATTACCTGGAAAACACCAGCATGGGTTATTTAAATCATGTAGTTATAACTGTATTGAGAGAGAAAGAGAAAGAGAGAGAGAGAGAGAGAGACATACACACATACACAGAGCAAGTCTATGTGTGTAGTATCTTAGGAAATGGTAGATGGCTTACAAAAATGCTAGGGTTTGGCAGAAGGTTGATATTTATCACTAATTCAGTTCTGCAATGGCTCTGCGGTGATAACTTCTACTGGTGCACGTCACGTGTTCCCTTGGGGTGCAGGAATTTACAGGCCTTACTTCACCTAATCTCGAGGTTTCTGAGAGAAGTTCTAATTTCGCAGTTTCACAGATGGTGAGATTGGCTAATGAGCCTAGCATCCGTGTGTAGCTTGCAGTGAGGGGCACCAAGCCATGCTCCCACTACTGAGGTAGTGGGTAGAGGGTGCCCCTCTCTTGCTGGATAACTACTGAGCTTCACAAATTGCATGTCTCAGTGCCTCTGTATGATAAACGCTGACTGATCTTGTTTTCTGTTCCCAAGTTTAAAACAGGTCTATTTAAAACAAAGGCTAGGAGCTGAGGAGATAGCTCAGTGGTCTCCATGCTTGTCTGGCAAGTTCAAGGACCCAGGTTTGATCCCCAGCACTGCATGCTGTGCTAGCCATAGAAACCAGACATGGTGGTGCACTGCATGAAATCCCAGCACTGGGGAGAGCAAACAAGGAGGAGCACTGAGTCTGAGCCAAGTAGTGAAAGCCTGTACCAAATAAATAAATTAAAAGATACATTTTTTAAAAGGTCCATATTGGGCTGGGGAGATGGCTCAGTGGTCTAAAGCGCCTGCTTAGGCAAGCTTAAGGAACCTCAGGGACTGCAGTTCGATCCCTGGCACCACATGCTGAGCCAGCCCCATTTCCAGGGCAGGCTGAGCAGGCCATAACATAGATAGATAGGTAGGTAGGTAGGTGGATAGATAGATAGATAGAGATAGAGTTTAATAAAAAATAAAGGAAAACCTATTTAAAAAAATTAAAAGGGCCATATTAAGGCATAGCCAGATAAAGGGAGAATTTAAGAGATTTCCATAGAGACTGATGCTTAGAAAGGGGAATGAGAAGGGCTAGTAGGTCAGGGTCAAGGGTCAAGGTCAGGGTCAAGGGCCAAGATCAAGGTAGGCTGTGAGATGGATATGGCATTCATAATATCCACTGCAGTCTATACCAAGAAAGCTTGAATGGTTAACTGGGCACAAATCTTCCAGGGGCCCAAGCCAGCCTGTTGTCAGTGGAGGATCTGTCCCATGATGGGTAAGAGCTCACGCTGATGGGATGAAACCTCATCTTCAACAGCGCTGCTGCCCATAGCGGAGAGGGTTCTGGGATGAGGGAGGTGCTTTCTTCCACCACCCCTCTGTGTAAATCAGTTCTGGAGACTTCCTAGCCCTGGTGCTAGGTGCAGCAGCACACCCACAAGTTTCCATGTTCGTTGAGCACTCACCAGTACCTGCTTGGTACTCTGCAAATTTCTGTTGGATGAAGCATTATTATTGCAGAGAAGACAAGAAAAGCAGAAGAGCGGAGCAAGCTGTGCCGTGCAGATTGGGCAGCAGTGACAAGGTGGCCTGCTCACAGAGGGGGCACCAGGCTCAAGAGTTTATCAAGTGGCCACAGAGGATACCCCAGGGGCTCCCTGGCTATAAGTTTGACCCTAGAATGGGCGGGCTTAGGTCCTTAACCAGAAAAATCTCATTGCTTCACTTTCTGATAGTGATTGATGAGCTCACAAATCTGGGGCCTGAATGGGAGAGTAGGGGGTTGTCTCCCTGCTGCTCTGAGCCCAAGGTCACCCAGCTATGGGCAGAGAGTGTAATTCTCCTGACCTTCACAGGATGGCAACCCCGCCCTAGGTCTCCTGGGAGCCACCTTATTTTAAATCCTTGTCTTAGCTGGTTGTAGGTCTCGAATTTGAGTTTCTTTTCCAGTATGGGTCCAAATAAAGAACATGTGAGAAACTGAACCACTACTAGAATTCTGAGAAATTGCTCTAGTGTTTGTATTAGCATTCTGTTACTGTGACAAAATATCTCTGATAACTTATAAGGAGAAATAGTTTCTTTTTTTGCTCGATGGTTTCAGTCCATAGATGCTTGACTTTAAAGCCTGGGGTGACGTGCACATCCCAGCAGGTAGTGCCTGCTGGAATGCTGTTGCTTACCTCTGCATCCAGGAAGCAGAGAGATGGGAAAGGGCCAGGACTACCTAGATCCCTTCAGGGATGTGGCCCCGAGGAACCTAACTTCCTCCCACCAGGCCCCACCTTCTGAAGGTTCCACCACCTCCCAATGACATCATGCTGGTGATCAAAACTTCAGCATATGGGATTTTACAGGACATTCAAGATTCAAACTAGAATAGCGTCATTTTTCAACTTTGAAGGTCCAGCAGTGTTTTTAACTTCTAGAGAAGACTACCACTTCAGTGTTGCCTGGTTTGTGCCAATCTAACAACCCTCACAGCACAGTGAGCAGACTTGGCCTGACCAATTTGTGTGCCAGTGAAAGGTGCCTTGGGGAAAGGGTCTTTTTCATGGGATGATAGAAGCAGATGGCACTATTTGGAAATGAGATGGAGATCACACAAAGTATGTAAGATTCAAAGAGGAACATACTGCTTTGGGTTCTTGCTACCTCTATGAGTTTGGGGACGTTAATGATTAAGCATGGTGAGGTTTTCATTTGCAAAATGGTGCCTGTGGACTGCTTTGTCAGAGACTTCAAAAGATTGCCTTATCTATGAGGTAGCTCCTGGCCCATGGGCAAGCTAGCTGCTGGGTCACTGACAGGACCCACTGTGGAATTGGGGGGTTATGTAACCCACGAGATGGCTGACAGTCACTCTCTTCTCTCTACACTGCTCACAGGGAAGGATGGCCTGAGCACCCCAGTATGCTCTGGATCTCTGCCACCGCCACAGTTTCCATCTTACAGAAACGAACACAATTTCTCAAGCATCAAGAGTCTCCATTTTTATAACAAATTCACTTTTGTGAGTATGTTGCTAAAAGGGGAAAGTTTCTTTCCCTGGGATTTATGGGAACAAAGCAAACTCCTAGCGAAGACGACATGTAAATGGAGTTAGGTGGCAGCCAGCCTGTCCAGGGGACCCACCGTGCTCCAGCCACAACATGTGATCTGGGAATTGGACCTTGTCTCCGTGCAGTTTGGGGGCTAAAATAAGCCGATGGAAGACTGAGTTTGCTAACAGGTTGTGTACCACACCCAGTCATGAAGAATTTGGAAAAAAAATCCTCATACTTTGAGAATCATACAGCTGCTGATGCTGGAAGTTCCCATCCAAGAGAAACATTCCGGGCAGGCTGCCTTTCTTACCCATACGTAGGAATTTTCCAGTACAGTAGCCCTCCTGCTAACAGGCTGGCCGGCTCCGCCTCAAGCTGGACAGTGTCAGCTGGGCGGGCTGTGCTTCTCGGTTTTACTGCGATCACAGTGGTGTCTCTATGGGGGACGCAGCCACTGTTCAGCCTGTCTAGTGTCCTCTTTCTGGTGAGACAACTGTGGTTTTCCTTTGGGATTCTATGCCCCACCCCCATGTTGTACTGGCCAAGAGGGCAGTGCATGGGCCAACCCAGGCTGGTCAGGCATCACAGGAGCCAGGGCTTTGAGCAGTGTGCCCGGGAACACGTGCAGCGAGCTCACGGGACCCCGCCGGGCCCATCTTCTGCAGCTGGCTCTGAGTGTCCTCTCTCTAACCTGCTCTCAGCATCTCCAGTGCTACTCCACAGCTTTTTTTTTTTTTTTTTAACTACTTGTTTATTTATTAGGTAGGGTCTCACTTTGCAACTTGTACTCATGGTGATCTTCCTGTCTCAGCTTCCTCTCCACCCGTGACACTGGGATTACAGGTGTGTGACACCATGCCCAGGTTCAGTGGCCAGCTCAGTACGCCTGGGATTCCAGGTCCTGCATGACACATGGTACATGCAACACCAGGGATTGAACCCGGGTCCTTGTGCTTGCCAAGCAAGCACTTATGCTGCCAAGCTATCTCCCCAGCCCACCACATCTTTCCTTTTGATACCTTTTCAGATCTGTGAAAGTCCTTTGACACACAGGCTTCATGACTTACCATGCTGCTTCATTAAAAGGAAGGCCCGATGTGCAGTGGAGGCGAGCGGTGCCCCTGTTGCCTCCTTGTGTTTTCATACACAGATGTATCATTAGAGTGAGGGGGGGAGCTGCTGGGGCTAGGGTTTCACTGACGTGCATGTCACTGGCTTATCGGATGGACACCTTATTTCCCATTATATGAAACTGTCTAATCAATAGGAGGAAGAGGTTGGCTGAGTTTACTTTCCTAGTGGAGCCATAGCAGCGCCCCAAGCAATGCTCCTTTGTGGACTGGTGGCCCCTGAGCCTGCTTCCAGAAGCACCCTTTTCTAAGCTGCATCAGGAAGGGCAATTCCAGGATGGAAATTTTCCTGGGAAATAACACAACAGTACATTCTCATAGTGAGGGAGCACACAGCAACACATTGCAGGTGGCCCAGGGAGGGGTCCCACAGAATCCAGCCCCCAGGGGCTCCGTTTGATCCAGTGATTCTCTGCTTGATGCTGCCACAGGATCCTTTTTCCCTCTGAACCTGCTCTGGGACAATTGTGGGAGGTGGCCAGCACTGGTATGTCCTCGGGTGGGAGCCTGGCTAGCTGCCTGGTGGGAGGTCTGCAGGAGTCTTGTGGCCTAGAAGTGCCTGCCACTTGGAGATAAGATGCATGACCTCTGAAGCACAGTGGACTCCCAGGGGAAGGGGACATGGTGGCTGGACTTGGAATGAAGGACAGAGCCTTATAAACCATCGTTCACAGGGCTGAGTTATTCCTTATCCTAAATGCTTTTAACTAGAAAAAGTGCTATTTTTTTTTTTTTTTGTCAAAGTTTGTAATACCTGCATACACATAATGAAATATCCTGGGAAGGGGACCCAAGTCTAAAGATGAAATTCACTATTGGGGCTGGGGAGATAGCTCAGTAGAATAAGTGCCTACTTGACAAGCACAAGGTCCTGAGTTCAATCCCAGGGAGAGAGGGAGGGAGAGAGGGAGGGAGGGAGGAAGAGAAGGAGAGAAGGAGAGAAGGAGAGAGGGAGGGAGAGAGAGGGAGAGAGAGGGGGAGAGAGAGAGAGAGAGAGAGAGAGAGAGAGAGAGAGAGAGAGAGAGAGAGAGAAGAAATTCATTTATGCACCTGCACAGACAGCCTGAAGGTAATTTTACATACTATTTAGTGTGCCTGTGTTTTGACAATGTCCTCTCTGCTCACTTGAAGCTAGGTGTGGAATCTTCCAGATTTGGGGGCATTTGGATTTGTGGATTTGGGATGCTCGACTTGTATCAGACACTGGCTGCAAAGCAGCCTGGGAGATTTCCGTTCCAGACCCTTTCCTCTGCCAGTGTGAGTTGCTCCCTCCAGTACTGGGGAGGGGCCCCTGAGGTTGCACTGGGAATGACTCTACCTTTTTTCAACCGGTTCTTGAAGATGCCGCACATTGCCTTGTTATTTTCACTCCTTCAGTGTTAAAAATGCCCTCTGAAAAGACCCCTCAGACTCACTGCTACCAAGGAGAAGCTGAGAGAGGGTGAAGTCTTTTCCTTCTCAGGGCAGCATCCTTGGCTTGTTGAAGAAATTCCATTCCTTCTGTGGGAGAAGCAGCTCCTTAGCACGAACGTGCACACACACAGAGCTGGCCAGCTTCTTCATCTCACAGCTCATGTTCCTTGTCCCTGAGGACTAGACAGTGAGGTCATACTCCATGGGGAACCGCCCGAGCCCTGAAACATTTTCCAAAGGAAGACCCTCAAGAAGTAGGAGGTTGTCCTTCAAGAGTGCAGTGAATCTGAACAAAGGCTGGGCTTGCAGCACATCGCATCCCTTGAGGTGGTCAGAAAAAGTGTAGGGCTCATGAGATTGGCTCTACTGAAGCTTTGTGGGTTTGGCCTACATGGATTCTTTCCAGAAAGGCCTAAGTGGGTTCTTGGGCATGGGGGGGCACATGTAAAATGGGACACCAAGGAATGTGATGAGTTATTTTTAAAAACTAACACTTAAGTATTTTCAGAGTACTTGTGTTATTTCACAAAGACTGTTTGGTCTTTGTATGAGGAGATGCTGGCTGCAGCTTTGCTTAGGGGTTATCTCAATTCTCTCATCAGAGTGTAGTATTAGCTGATTCCTCTGTTTGCAATTATGTCTTGGGGTTTGGAGAAGAGGTTCTGGGTAATAAAACAGGGGATGATTCTTTGCTAGGCTGGATGTGAGTGGCTGGAGAGCAAATGCAGAGGCAGGAACCTCAGGCCTGCCATGCCTGGTACAAGTTGGAGACCACCAGGCAGACCGTGGGGTCTGCATGTTCTAGAAGGATGCCCAGCATAGAGACTGGTGTCGCTTCTTGGTTCGACTCCCTTTCTCACCCTATCCGTGCTAAACTCTGTAAAGGAGGGAGGGTAGGGCCAATATTAAGCTTTCTAGACTATTAAGCCAAAGTGAAGCCCTTCAGTAACGCAGCAGGAGATAGTATGTATGGTGATCAAAGACATGACCAAGTCCATCATCAGAATGGCTCCCCAAGCAGTACCTGTTATGAAGGTACAAACCACCACCCAAGACTGAGGTGGCTCCTCTGTGTCTCCACCTATTGAAAGGCACAGAAAACATGAGAGGAAGACACTAGAGGGTTTCTCCTATTTCAGACCCAACCTGCCAACCTGTGTAGCATCTCAACTGGATGCTGGGGAGTGGATTTTCTATGTGGTCACAGGATAGTTAGCATTGGGAGGAGTTCTGCCTCCGTTGCCAGTACCTTTGGGAAATGCTACCTATGTGGGCACACTCAAAGCTCCTCCAAAGGAAGGTAATAGAGGGACTGAGAGGCCCAGGAGACAGTCTAGGGGAAAGCACTGCCCACACAGGATAACTGGAGGGCAGCCGATTGCACCAAGCCCTTTGTGTGAAGAGTCTCAAGTCAAGGTGCTAGGAGGAAGCTAGTGCCTTATAGTGGAGATCATGAGCTATACAATAAGAGTGACCATTAAGATAAAATTCCCACATGGTGTTGGGAAGTGGACACTTAGCATCATCTGGTCCAGGCTCCTGACTGTCCAGAGTCTCCTATGAATCCTGAGACACCATGCGCTCTGGGGAATGGGCTGGCTCACAGCAACCATGCTTGGAACTCTGAGAGCTTGCAGTAATAACTGCATATTTGTAGTGGTAACTTTAATGGTGTCAACTTGACTGGACTGGGATCTATACTTGACTGAACACGGTATGTCTGGCTGGTCAAGAAGGCACGATGTTGGCTACTATGGAAGTTGCCGGTGCTTTCCTACTGGCATAGTTCCTCTGCTCTGCTTCATAGCTGCCAAGAACTGCCCAGGTTTTCTTCACTATGCCTTTCTACCATGATGTTTCCAGTATGGAACCAGCCAACCATGGACTAGATTCCTTGAAGCCAGGAGCCAATTTGAGTGCTCTTCTTTCAAGTTGTGTGTGTTGGGTATTTTGCTCCAGCAATGAGCAACGAATACAGCTGGAGATTTTAGGCACCTTTATGAAGATACGACTCATGCCACAATCCAGCTATTTGAAGCTGGATAATTCAGTGAGCTCTCAAAGTCACAACCTAGACTAGTTTTGTTATACCAGAAAGAAATCTTGCACCCTGTTCATCAGTTCCTAGTACCTGACCTCCATATCCTTCTCAGCCCTAGATAACCACCAATCTATTTTTCATTCTGTGGTTTTACCTATTATACACATTTAATGGAGCTTTGTATGTGGTCTTTTGTGACTGGTTTCTTTCGTTTAACTTTTTTTTTTTTTGTATTTGGTATAGTGTCTCACTATGCAACTCAGATTTGTAGTGATCCTCCTGTTTTCAGCCTCCCCAACACTGGGATTAGAGACTTATGCCACAACACCCGGACTCAGTTGCTCACTCATTACTCACAAGGGTGGGACAGCATGGCATGTGGGGATCAAACTCCAGTCCTTGTACTTGCCTAAGCAGGAGCTTAGTCCATTGAGCTATCTTTCTGGCCCTTGAGTTAGCATAATTTTTAAAGGTTTATCTGTGTTGTAGCATATATCACCAGTGCTTTATTCCTCTAAGGGTCAATATAGATAGTCACAGTTTGTCTCTTGTTAGAGGAATGAAATGAACATTTGTCATATCTATATCGATATCTAGGAATCAAACTTAGGACCTTGCACTTACCAGGCAGGCACTATGGCATCGTGTCACTAAAGCTATATCCTGAGCCCCTTTTGTCGTACTTCTATAATAACAGTAGCTCAAAAATAACACTTTTAAAGTAATTTCCATCTTTTTTTCCAATCATCGTTGCCCTCTTGAGCGTCCCTGTCCCCATACACGTTGCTTCTAATCTGTCCATGTCCTCAACAGCACTTCTCCATCTTTTTATTGCAACTGTCCTAGTGGTCGTGAAGTTGAAGTGGTCTTCACCTTCTGTTTTCTGATGGCTAATGATGCTTAACATTATTTCTTGTGCCTATTGGACATGTGTCTGTTTTCTCAGGAGAAATGTCTATTTGGGTCTTTTTTCAGTATTTAATTGGGTTATGTGCTATTTTATTATTGAATTGTGGTAGTGTTTTATATATTTCATATGTAAATATCTTATCTAATATATGATTTGAACATTTTCTTCCATTTTGGGTTATCTTTTCTTTCTTCTTGCTTTGATCTTTGAAGTACAAAAATATTACATCTTGATGGGACCCAGCAGATCCACTCTCTCTTTTGTTGCTGGGCTTTTGATGTCCTATCTAAGAAGCCCCTACCAAATCTGAGACACGCAGTTTTACTTATGGCATCTTTTGAGTCTTACACATTTAAATCTTTATAATTCTGACACATTCTAAAGTAAAGATTTACACACAGTATCAGGACAAGCATCCAAGTCCATTGTTTCTCATGTAGACATTTAACTGTCCCAATATGATTTGTTGACAAGACAAAGACATTTTCTGCTGAACGCTTTCAGCACCCTTGTTGAAAACTACTCAATGGGAAATGTGAGCATCCATTTATGAGCTTTCAATTATAGCCATTGTTTCTTATGTTGATCATGACAATAGCCCACTGTTTAGATTTTGGTTTTATAGTAAGTTTTGAAAATGGGAAGCATGAATGTAGGTCTGTTCTTTTAAAGACTATTTTGGCTACTCGGGGTCCTTTGTAATTTCACATGGAATTTAGGATAGTTTGCCCATTTCTTCAATAGAGACAGCTACAATTCTCACAGGGGATACCCTGGTGGTCAATTTGCACAGCACTGGTAGCTTAACAATTCTTCCCATTCATAAAAATGGGACATGTGGGCCAGTAAGATAGCTCAGTAGTCTAAATCACTGTTGAGGCAAACGTAGGCAAGCATAGGGGCTGCAGATTGATCTCTGGCACCACATGCCCGGTTGGCCCCACCTCCAAGGTGGGTTGAGCCAACTGAAAAACGAAGGGTTGTGTTTCAGAGCCTTAGTTTTATCAATTTTAAGTTAACACATATTAATTGCACAAATTAATGAGACTTATTGTGACCTTTCTATATATAAATAATAATTGTGCAGTGATCAGTTCACTCATCCTTCTACCCTCTGCCCACTTTCCTACTTAACTCCTTCCCTGCCCTTTACTTTGAAATCCTTTTGTAAAATTGATTCTAAATATTTCATTCTTTTTTGATGTTATGGCAAACAAGATTGTTTCCTTAATGTTAGTTTAAATTTACTCACTGCTACTATACAAAAATACAATTGATTTTCGCTTATTGGTCTTATGTTGTGCAACCTTGCTAAACTGGTTTGTCAGTTCTAATAGATTTTTAGTAGATTCCTTAGGATTTTCCAAATACAAGAGTGTGTCATTTTCACACATGCACAGTTTGAATATAGACTGCACCACGGGGGTATGAAGCCCTTCCCCTTCAACTTGCTGCTGGATCCCTGCCCTCCACCCACCTGAGCACAAACAGCACCCCGGGGCCAGTGTCCTCCCCACTATGTCCTAAAGCCTACTATTCACAAGCAGAGATAAGAAAAGCAAGGGCCCCTGAGCCTGCCTTGGAAAGTTCCAAAATCTGGACCCTCCTACATGACCTACAGTAGTCTTTCTTCCTGTGGAGCTCACTGATGTATATGGAGTGCATCTCGTATTTCTGCAACGAGGTGTAACACAGAAAGTTATGGAAAGGGACATGCATGGCAGACAAGGCCTTGCGACTCAGCCCCTGCCCAATCCATCAGTTGTACTTGGGAAGACCTAACGGGAGGTGTCCTACATCAAGTATAGCATTCCACATCCCTAAACCCAATGCCCTCACTGCTTGTGCCACTTTCCTTTTGGCTGGCACAAGCCCACTCTGCCAGCAAAATACACACTCCGGGGTACTGTCATGGAATGGAACTCTGCTGCTCTTTTGCTACCTTTGCGCACCACACACCACATCCAGTTCTTTGTTCCTCATACCCAAGAACCTAGGAGCCTGCCCGGGGCCCTTTTACCCACAGCAACACCTTGACAAGTGTAGCCAGGAGGTGAGGGCTTTGTTGAGATTTTTTTTTTTTTTAATTTCTTCTGACCTCTTTTCCATTTTTGTGTCTGTGGTCACTCTCTGGAGGCATGTGTCAGACTATTCAATGCCATGAGGGTGTCTGCCCTGTGTCAAGAAAACTTCCATGGATCAGTCAGGTTTACGTGTGGGTGACTTCTCCTTTGCTGCCAATGCCTGTGGCTTAGGGATTCCTCTTCAAGAGCTAGAGTCTCCTAGGCCCCTGGGAAAATGAGTGCTTGTACATGAAAGCCCCAAAGACTAGAGGCACTTGTTCCCTCTAGCCAGAACTGGGAAAAGGTGTCAAGAGACACTATCTAGGACTTGTGAAGGCCTCACAAAGTATTACGTATCCCACCTCTGTGTTAGATGGGACACTGAAAAGGTGCTCTCCCAGGAAGACACAAAATAAAGATGAGGACCCTATTCAGCATCTTGAGCAAAGTCTCTCATTCAATCAGTGTAGAAAACCCTGAACCTGAGACACAGTGAAGCGAAATGGTTTCTGGGTCACACCAAAATGAGTGATCTCCAAAAGCATTATGCGCTTGTGGGCCCTAGACACTCAAGCCTGAGGGAGGTCCTTAAACTGCTCTTTTGATACCCACCCTTAAAACCAAAGGGCATAAGCTTGGTCTGCCTGATGCCATGGCGGCTGGGAACATGGCCTAAGCCATGTGGTCACTCAGGTGATATCTGATATCCTTTGGACCTCAGGAGGAGCCCATGGGTTTACTCCCCACTCCATCTTTCCTCTAAGAAAGCCCCAGGCCCCTTCTCTCCCACGAAGGTTTTCATCTGTCAGAAAATTCAAATCTTTTAACTTTTTTTAATATTAGTTATCAAGGAGAGGCAGAGAACGGGAGGGTGGAAGAGATTCATGGGAACTTTTCTGCCGGCTCTGGGGACAGTTCCCAGTATGCTTCACTATGTGGAAGGGAGGGAGGAGGGAAAGCACATGGTTGCTCCATCTTTCCAGATGGTGGGAGATGCCCACGGGCCTGCCGGCAAGACAGCATGTCTACTTATGATCTCCTTGTTCTTGAGGTTGCCTGCCAAGCCCTACCTATCGGATTTCTTGCCTCTGGAGCCTCTTGGGGTTGCTCCTCTGATGCCAGCTTGTTTCTTACGATAATTTTGGCCTCCAGTTTATCTCCTAACCAAAAAAGGTATATGACAAATAGTTGCTAAGTGTCTTCTCACTGTGCAACTCTCATCTTCCAGGATGCTCCCCTTGTGACATGGGTTAGCAGGATTACAGAGGAATTATGGACAGAGGAAGCGGGCAGGGAAGGATGAAGAGACTATATAGGATCCCTTCTGGGATCCTGGTGGCAGTGGGATCTAGAGCCCCAACTCTCCTAAGTTGACAGAAGCCCAGATAGCCTTGGTGGGTCTTTTTCCTTAGGGACTCATCCTGTGCCCACTTCTTAAGACTTCCATGTACAGGATGTTTACCCATCAACCTTTCTTTAGCTCTCTGAAAGTGAGCAAGCACTACCTGCCACCTTGCAATAGGTCAGGCAAAGCTTACCAGGGCCTAGGGCTTTGCTTCCTCCACAGAGGGGCTCAGGATGGAAGGTTATTTGTCAAATTATTTACCTCTCAGTCAGGATTCCCAAGTAGCAGAGTTTCGTTGAGGTCTCTGGTGAGTGGGGTGGGAGAGATCACTTATTATCCTGCCTGGCACAGGGCATTGCTTGGTAGGTGACTGTATGATGGGCCAGACACATCCAGCCAGTGGGGCAGCCCAGCTCCAGACTCCCTATCTCAGGGAGAGACTGTGGCCAAAGTGGAAGGTCCAAAGTTCCAAAGGAAGTGGCACTTGTTCCCACACAAAACCAGAGATATCTGGTATCTGAATCCCAAGGCCTTTGGGTTTAGCATGGGACATTTTGAGGCCGAACAGGTCCTGAGTGACCTAGGGGGTGCCCTGTAACTTCCTGGGACCTAATTCTTGCTCCTGCCCACTGACCCATCATGGACAACACCTCAGGGGTGCCTCCGTGGGCCCTCTACCAAAAGCCTGATCTTGGCTGTGGAACACATCCCTCCTCAGGAGCTGATGGAGCTGGGAGCCTCCTTTTATCAGCCCCCCTCCATAGCTACTTCCTCACTAACTCCAGTGCCTCCAGGGGACAAAGATATCCTTTAGAACCCATCCCATATGAGGTCTAGGTCTGCCTACCATAGGTCCCAGACCCAGGGAACTCAACATCTCATGACCTTTTTTCCCTCTGCAGAAACAAAGGTTAAGAACCCAATTGGCCTAGATTCACCAGTCAGTAACACAGTTATTTTTAGAAACCAGTTTATCCCCATGGCTAACCCCCCCTATCAACCCACCTGGGACCCCTATCCGGCAGCCCACTCTGTTGTTAAGATAGCTTGTTCAGGCATTCACAGGAATCAGCTTTCACTCCCGACTTCCTCATTTTCCACAGAGGCATCAGCTTTGAGCCAGTCTTGCCCCACTCTACTCTTTGCCTACATGAATGTAATGGTAATGCTGACTAAGGCATTATGTAGGCCCTAAAAGGGGAGAGGGTGGGGTCATAACCCTGGCTGTAGTGAAGCCACATGGAGGTTATATTTCCAGGCCATCTTTATAGATATGAACATGGAATGCCCACACGTGTAAATCATCACTAGCTTAGAATCATTAGTCAGGGCTTTGGTGAAAATGCAGGAACTCTCTAATGTTGGTTTGGAGAGGTACTTGGTAAATAGACTAATTTAAACATGGAGTCTAGGAAGGGCCAAATTACCCCAGAGTAGGAATTTATTAACTAGTCAGTTCCAGACAGTAAGAGAATGTTCTAAAAACCCTAACAAAACCCACAAGCAGGGTAAGTCAGTTGGTTGATGTGGTTTAGATGGTGTTTAATAACTGTGATGAACAGAACGAATGGAAGTTGAGTAGGCAGAAAAGCCAACCTAAAGCCATGCTGGTCCTCACTGATAAGGCTCATGATAAAGCCTGTGGAATCCAGGGAACCAATGTAATCCAAGGGGTAATGGAGGTAAGTCTGGGTGCTTCATGTGTAAGCAATGGCGGCACCAGGCAAAGGAATGCCTCAACGGCCTCAGAGTCCTTACTCAGCATGTCCAAATGTGGATGAGAAACCTTGGCACTGGAAGAGAATCTGTGCTCCTTTCCAGAGGGGGATGAGGTTCTCCATACCCATGTGGCCAGGGAAGCATGCCTGGACAGTGACTGACAGTGTCTTAGGCAGCCTTACACAAGATCCCACACAAGGATATCCCCATCATCTTGCAGGAGCCCCACAGAACTCTGCATGTTGTGGGTATGCAATTTACATTCATTTTTAATACCAGCGTGTCTTTCCTCATTTTATCTTACTGGTGCAAATTATCATCCCATTCATCAGTTGTTGTGGGTCTTAAAGAACTTAACTGGTCAGTTTTCTTTACTCTTACTCTGAACTACTGGTTGGGAAATTTCATTTTTTAAGCTA
Organism: Myocastor coypus; assembly: GCA_004027025.1. NCBI lineage: Eukaryota > Metazoa > Chordata > Mammalia > Rodentia > Myocastoridae > Myocastor > Myocastor coypus. Next base: position 16,294 of record PVJA010015831.1, on the reverse strand, counting down.
CCATCATGGAAATACCTAAGTGTCCCCATACTAGTAATTGGAAGAAATATAGTCTTGTGGCTCAGGATACTCTGCCACTCAAGTCTCTGGGAACCCATGTTCTAGTGTGTCAGGCAGCTGAACCATCTATGCTACTGGGTTTGATTCCTCTACCAGGAATGAAGGCATGGCATGCTGGCACCCAGGATGGGATGTCAAAGGCACACCTGGTAATCACTGAGCTCAAGGATTATGGTCTATACCCTGATAAAAGGCCATACTCCCTAAAAAGAGAGGCTAGGCTGGGGCTACAGCTGACTGATACATTTTTGGATCCAAGTTTGCCACGCCAGTCCCTGTGTATCACATTCATCTCATAGGTAGTCAAACCGTCAGGAAACTACTGTCTAGTGCAAGGTCTTAGAGTCCTTGTTGAGGCAGTGGTGCCTATGTGGCAGAGCCACGAACCCTCCTTGCATGGATGGTAGGAGACACTAACGGGCTCTCTTCCTCTGATCTCAAGGATGCCTTCTTCCACATTCTCATGAGCCCTACACCTTGATACTTGTTTGCCTTTGAATAAGAGGGTCCCCAAATTACACTCTGCAAACTGCATATGTGGACTGTCTTGTCTCAGGGGTTTCAACATAGTCTCCCCCCGACCTTGGCATGGTCTTATCTGGGGACCTTAAAGACCACCAAAGGAGAAACCACAAACCTCATGTAACTGTGATCAATGGATGACCTCAAGTATCTTTTTTTCTGAATAAAAAAGAAGCCTGGCAAGCACAAGGTCCTGAGTTCGATCCCCAGTAACAACAACAAACCAATCAATCAATCTGCTGAGTTAGAGAAGTAAACCACTTTTTTGTTCTCTCAATAAAAGGGGAATTCAGCCCCAACCTAGGCACAGGTCCCTCCTCGCATGTCTTGTGTAGCTACTGTTGCTACTCTCTTCCTCCTATGACCCACATTTGAGATATTTTCCCCAAGTTTTACAGTGAACTCTATTGCTTGTTCTCATTTTTCTTGGGATACTCATCGGTAGCCCAAGAGATTACCTCTGGGAGAGCTGATGAGCAGTGGCTACTTACACGGAACCTTAGAGCTAACCCATTTCTTATTAAATTCTACTAACCCCAACTTAGCTGAGACTGTTCGATGGTGAAGTTCTCCATCTTAAAGCCAATATACTGCTGTGCTCATCCAAGCTCAACTCTGGGGTACTAGAAAGATGACATCTATCCCAAATATCAAGGTGACTTTCTTTTCAGTTAATATCCCCTGTAGCTTTTAGGATTTTCAGGTTAATAAAATGGCCAGGGTAACCTCAGTGGGAAAGGCTGCCAATCTCTTCAGATCCTTACAAGTGCTGTAGTCTTAACTGGGTTTCTTCCCTCAGAACAACCATTTGCACCCCAATATCCACTCACACATTGCTTAAGTTCCAGGCACCCCTCTGTATAAAGGACTTCAGGTTAGGGCCAGAATTAAGAGTTAGGCCCATTGAAAGGCTCTCTTGGCAAACAAATCCTCAAGATAAAGCCTTCTCTGTGTTAGCATCCAGGGAAGCCAAGCCTTGTCCTTTAAACTACTGGTATGGTTCTTGTGGAAGCTGTCTCTGGACACACAGAGGTTAGCAAATAGTGGGTCAGGATATTGCCAAGGGAGACCCTCTACTTGTATTTCTACATTCCCATGTGAATATTGCTCTCAGCTCAAAACCAGTGATTGTTTGCTGGTACCTGCTTGTGAAGTCTTGACTGAACAAGTATCAGTGAATATCAAAAGAAATTTTGTACATTGGGAAGATAAAACTACCAGAGATACTCCAGATACTTCCTATGGACCACTCTAGGCTCCAACTGCAGCTAGACTGGCAGGGACTTTATCTGCTGGTGAAAATGCAAGCACTCAGCTCACACATGTGTTTACTATTAAAAATAATTTATCTTGGGACTCATGGGTTTTTCTTCTTGTGTGACACTAATTCCTACTTATGTCTTCCAGCAAACTGGACAGGAACTTATAGCCTTATTTATCTTGTCTCAAAGATCAGTATAGTACCTAGTAATCAGCCCCTACCAGTGCCTTGAATCACCAGGGGTTCCTCTGATGAGGCCTTCATTAATGCTTCCCATAGCCTTACAATTTGGACTGTGTGTACTTATTCTCTTAGTTAAATTTGTTTGGTCTCATTTAACAGCCCTTATACTATATATAGCTCATGATGTGAACTAAGGACCAAAATAGGCCTTGACATCTACAGCTTCTCCTCAGTGAATCCTGGGAGGAGCATGGCTCCCTCAGCACCATAGATCAGGCGGGAGAAAATTCTATGCTGTACTCATAGGCAGGGACAGTGTCCCTGTTTGGCAGAAAGCAGCTATAAAGATGGACATTCCACCCTCAGCATCCCTTAAAGGTTGTGAGGGACCAGGTCTCTCATGGAGAGTAACACAGGTAATGCAACTAGGGTTACGGGGTCACTCCCCTCCACTCACCTAAACCTGGACAACACTTTAGGCCAGAGCTCTCGCCTTTGTCCTGAGGCCTATGCTCAGAGGCAGAGACAAAAAATCATAGACCTTTGCACCTGCTCTGGAAAATTCCAAAATCCCAAACCAGGACACACGTATTCCAGATCCTCCATGATCTGGAGAAACCTTTCTTTTCCTGGAGCTCAGTGAAGATTCATGCAGATGGAGTGCATATCATATATCCAAGTTTAAGAGTGAATTAGGGACAAATACATATGCAACAGACCAAGCCGACATACCTGAGCACTCTGCCAATTACACTGCAAGACCCAATGAGTGGGGCTCTAGGTCCAGGGCAGCATTTTGTATCCATAAGCCCAATGCCCTCAGCACTCACGCTATGTGTCTTTCCACCCGCACCGCTCACTCTGAGGGTACTGTCATCTACTGCACCTTGCTGCTTGCTCCTTACCATTGCATGCCACATCCAAGTCCTTGCTTGTCAGGCAAAGAACCTAGGCTCTGTTCTGGATGCTCTCACCCCTGTAACAGTTTTACTTCTTTACCACTAATCTAGATGCCCTTGTATTTCATTTTCTTGGGGAAATGCATTGGCTAGACTCTCTAGTTCTATGTTGAATATAAGTGGTTAGAACAAATAACACAACTTGCTCTCAATCTTTGAAGGCAAAGTGTTCTTTCTCAATTAAGTATGTTGTTTACATTTTTAAATGATATCTTATATCCAATTTTGATGATTTTTGTATCTTCAAGGCTATATACATATTATTTATTTATTTATTTGTTTAATTTTTTTTTTTTTTTTTTTTTATGGCCGGCTCAGCCTGACCGAGGGCAGGGCTGGCACAGCATGTGGTGCTGGGGATCGAACCGTGGTCCCTGAAGCCGCCCAAGCTTTCCCAAGCAGGCGCTTTAGACCACTGAGCCATCCCACCGGGCCCCGATATACATATTATTTAAGTTAGAGTTAATAGTGCTTCTTTCTAGTCCTTTTTATTCTTGTATCGTAGAAATTGTTCTAGTAGCTTTAGCTTAAGTCTTTATTTTGACCAATCTAGTTCATATTAATCAATTATGTTGATTTTTTCATATAGTCAATGTTTGGTTTTGTTGTTTTTTATTGTTTCTCTGTTTTCTATTTCACTAATTTCTGCTTTAATATCTTTTGCTTTTTTTTCTGATAGTTTTTGTTGCTCTTCTTTTTCAGTGTCTTACTTTTGTCAGTAGCTTGAGATTCATCTTTTTTTTTTAAGTGTGTCTGAAGCCATAACCTATCCTTTGAGAACAACTTTAGCTCTATTCCTTGAATGTTGGTGTTATGTATCTTCAATTTCATTCCTCTGAAAATACTTTGTAGTTTTCCTTGTAAGTTACTTTTGACTACTGTTTCTTTGGAAGTATGTGGTTTAATTTCCAGGTATTTCTGAGTTTTCCAAGTTTCTTCTTCTTTTGATTTACAGTTTCTCTCTACTGTGTAACATACTTTGTATTACTTAGTTCTTTTACATGTGGCAGTTCCCTTGATGGCCCCATGCATGTCCCATCTGCATTTGAAAAGAGTGTGTATTAGCAAAGCTGTGCTACAGATGCCTGCTGGTTTTCTCGGTTGCTCAAATCTACTTCCTGGTTAATCTTCTAATTAGCTTTTCTAATCTATTATTGAAAATGGGATAATGGGATACTGAGAGCTTTTATATTATTAAGTGGTTCTCAACCTTTCTAATGCTGTGACCCCGCAATACAGTTCCTCATGTTGCAGTGACCCCAAACCAAAAAATAATTTTGGTGGCTACTTCAAAACTGTAATTTTGCTACAGTTATAATTCGGAATGGCTTTAGGTGACCCCTGTGTTTTGGTCGTTCCACCTCCACCAGGGTCATGACCCACAGGTTGAGAACCGCTGTTCTAGACAGATCGAGCTAGGGAGTCAGTGCAGAAGATGAGAACACATGGAAACTGTGGTTGGAGGTGCATCTGAAGATTAACATCACAATGGCCAGATTTACACGCTTTCTTAAAGGACAGTGGACATTAGAAATTAATGGTATGACTATTTTGAGATTTCCTGTACAAATATAGTATTATCTCACTGAGATAATGGGCCATTCTATCCCATCCACTCACACTAAGACTACTAAAGCCAAAGACAAGACCATGTCTATTGATTATCGACCAGGATTAAAGACATCATCTATATGTCCTTACTACTATTGGATCAACATTAACCAACTGGTTATACTTTTAATGTCACTGGTTGATTACAGCTTTGATTCTCATCGTACTCACTCATTATTATAACAGCTAAGTTAGTTACAAATGTAACAGGCAGTTACTCAGGACGGGACCCTCTGCACGGAAGACAACTGCTGTGGGAGGCCAGGCTTCAAGAGAAACAGGATCCCTATGCCCATCTACTATTTAGATTGATATTTTAAACAGGCATTAGTTACTTCAGGTTGAGGACTAAAACCTCCCTAGCTCATTATATCCTTGAAAATCCTCGTCCTTTCCATGTAGGGTAGCTACTGCTTGATGACTCACTTCCCCATTTGATCCTTATTTAAACAGTATTACCTAAGTGACTGTAATTGTAATCTTACTGGCTCACCAGAGTTTGGTACCACCTTAAACCCACCTTGCGACTTTCCATTAGATTGCTATTATCTAAGTAACTCTACTTGTAATCTCATTACTTGATTAGTTTTGTCCCACCTTAAGTCTGCCTTTCCTCATGGCTTTGCTCCATAAACTAGCCTTGAGAATGGAGGTCTGCAGGTGACCTAGTTTCCAACCCCCATTCTGTTTCTCTTAAATGAAGCTCCTTACTCTTAACCTCTGTTGTTCCTCAAATGCATTTCTCAGTTTTAGGGAACACGAACCCAGTGTTTCAGACATCAGTAGGCTGGAAGTTATGATACTGCCTCTATATTACCCAGAGGCCCGTATATCATATTCCCTATATCAGCGGTTCTCAACCTGTGGGTCAAGACCCCAGTGGGGTTCGAATGACCAAAATACAGGGGTCACCTAAAGCCCTTGGAAAATATATATATTTCCGATGGCTTTTTAAACCCATGCTATGCCATTATTATTTGTTGGAACTAGTAATAAATATTTCTCAACCTATACTGTTTTTTTGTGATTAATCACTATGTTTAAATTATATTTGATTTGTAGCAATGAGAATACATAATGCATATCAGGTATTTACATTCTGAATCATAACTGTGGCAAAATTACAGTTTTGAAATAGCCACCAAAATTATTTTTTGGTTTGGGGTCACTGCAACATGAGGAACTGTATTGCGGGGTCATGGCATTAGAAAGGTTGAGAACCACTGCCCTATATCATAATGATTTGGGTCCATAAAACTTTCTCAGAGAAGTGGGCTCACTGGCAACTCACATGAGATGCCCCCGGTCTCTCAGAAGCTATTCCGATTTGCTAATAGCTTTCCCACTCTTCATCTCCATTGCTCCTTAGAATTCATTCCTCAACTTTGGGGAACATGAACTTGGCATATCTGACATCTAGCAGGTTGAAAGTTACATATTTTTCTCTTTATCAGTGTAAGGAGAGAAGAGCAATCTTGCCCACCTATGGACTGTGCATTCCTATAAGAGTCAGTGCAGAACTCCTGTCCAGGAAAGGCATTTGGTAGACCCCCAAGGGGTAGGGCCTATTCGAGGATGCAGCCACCCCACACACTGGAGCTCATTTCTGAAACTGTCTGAGCAGTCCTACAAGTTAGAGATCATCTTGCTGTTACTTTCACTCCAGAATCATTCCTTCTGTGGTCTGATGTTTCTTCCAGAACCTGGGGAATATATTTTTTCCCTTCATTTCTGATGGATCACTTTGTAACAAAAGAATAAAAGGAAATTCAGTATAATAACGGGGCCCTCCTTCATATAATTAAAAAACACCCCACATACCCAGAGCTAATACCTTCAGGGTCTGCACTCATGCTGAGGGTATGGCCCAGTGTCTTAGTGGGCAAAAGCAACTGGATTCCCAGGCAGGAGTCAGGGGTCAGGGGTTGGCGAACTACTGTTCTTTGTTGTACCTCACACAGAGTTTTACCTTTTCCTTTCCTGTAATTATTACATAAAAAGTCAAATGGAAATATCATATGCTTAGTGGTCCTTATATTTTATTACTTAGAAAATTCGTGTAGAAGGGAGGATCACTTAGGTCAAGTTTCAGAGTCTTCAAGCAAAGCATTTCCCAGCAGCAGGACTCTGCTGACCCATGAAGCAGGTACCTAAGATGGTACTTGTTGTCTGCATTAATCAAGGGGCAGGATACTCACGTCATCAAAATTACTCTTAAAAATCTTTTCTTCCACTATCTTATTTTTTAAATGTTTGGTACAGGGTCTCACTACACAGCTTGGACTCATAGTGATCCTTCTGTTTTCAGCCTCCCCAGTGCTGGGATTATAGGTGTGCACCACCAAGCCCAGTTTTGGTGGCTGGCTCAGCGTGTCCGTGGTGGGACTGGCAGGACCTGTGGTGCCAGGGATCAAACCCCAGACTCTAGGCTTGCCTAAGCAGGCACTTAGTCCACTGAGCTATCTTGGTGGCCTTTCTTCCTCCATGTTGATTCATTTCCTAATTTAAATATGGGAGGAGGAAGGGTTGGGGAAGGCGAGCTAAGAAGAACTAAGCTGAGCTATGGGGTTGTAGCAACTCTTCATGGTGAACCAGACTATCACTGCAAACATGTGCTAATAAAAATAAAAATTTGCTAAAAGATAAATGAGGAAAGTCCTCAACACTTTACCATATGAAGTCCTGACCTTAGACAATGCCAGAAAAAATTTCACAAGTCTACTCATTATAAATTTCTCCTGCATTTATAGACTATCAACAAGCAGACCAACAGTACTAGTGGCACTATTGTGATTACATTTACTTATTTTAGAAGAAAGAAGGAGAGGAAAAGTCTAAGTTTCAGACCAGCAAGAAATGGATTAAGCGATGGCATCTTTTCAAATCCTAGCTCTAGCTAAGGAGCCACAGGTTTCAGGCTTCATTCTTAAGCTATGATGTCTGAGCCTCCCACTGCACTCATATGTGTGCATGCACACGCAAAGAGTGTGTTTTAATAAGAAAATGTGGTATTCCATTCAATTTTAATCCCAAACAAGGCCAGTCTGCCTAAGATAATTGAGCAAAGAGGAGAAATTTGAAAACCAAATACATTTCCTCACAGATGACTGTTCAGTTCAACTGCCAGTAAGTTGTTGAACGTCCTCTCCTGAATCCCCCTAATTCGATGTACAGTACAGCATGTACTGCCTGGGAAGCAGTTCAAATCATAAATACTACAGGGAAATATCTAATAACTTGGAATGGCTGCTCAAGTGGCTAATAAGCTCTAAAAGAGTACAAAAATGTTAGATCTGGTAAAGCACGAGCTCTGCGCACCATGGAAAGCCCACCGTGATGATAGCCCCTGCCTCCTACTGCAGGGTGAGCTGGCCTGGGTGTCCAGGGTGGGGCAGAGAGCACTGCTCTTTGGATGCTGATGACGGGGGGGGGGCGCTCTGCCCTGCAGACTGTGGTCAGCAAGGTGAAGGCTGCCGGCCCCAGTCACAACAGCTGAGCTGATCTGTGATTTCTGCCTCTCTTGCCAACGTCGGAGCAGGCCTGCTGACTGTTTGTGTTGGTGTGTAAGACGCTGGAGAGAGGCCCCCTTCCTCGTGTGTCAGACTCCACATTCCATATGGTTATAGCAGGGCTTGGGAGAAGTATCCCCAGAGCTAGGCACAGGATTAAAATAAAGAGGTGCTAATGGTGTGTAGTTGGGAAGGCAAAGGAAACTGTCGGGAACTCAATGGAAAAAGAGGGTTGAAGAAAATTAAAGAGAGATCAGGAGAAATAAAGGAAAATACAAGGGAAAAAGACAAATATCTCTGTTGTTTTAAAGGTCAAAGAGTAACAATAATATAGAAAGGCTCTTTCACTCTGCCAGGTTCAACAGTGGGTTGCATTTTGGCTTTTTAAATAAACTTCACACCATCAGGTTCTTGGGCTCTGTTCCCAATCATGCCCACCCCATCTGAAACAGGCAGTTGTTCTCCAGACTCTTCTCGTATCCAAGTTCCACCCACCTTATGCGAGGGAGCTTTTACTTCTGTGTTACAATCTCCTTCAGTTCTTCTCCCACTCATTTTTGAGGCCCCAACTTCTTCATTTCCACTTACAGGACTTACTAGCTTGAGTCCATTCATACAATTACAGGTTCCCATGAAAACTCATGATAAGCAGCTCTAGATCTACTATAATTCAAGTGCTATTGTACAAATATGTATGTGTATTATATATAGATGGAAGAGGTCTGCCTTATATATGGTCTGTATATGTATAAAGTGAAATGTAAAGATATGTGTGTGTATGTGTGTGCATGTGTGTGTGTATTTTATTTGGACTTGCAAGTGTTTTCAAATTTATTTAATTTTTTAAAAAATTTCAAGAGTTTTCAAATTTATTATCACAATTCTTTGGCCAGATAATAATGCTTTCTGATGAGTCACAGCAATTCGTTTTTAGGTGATTACCTTAAGTAGCACTAAAGGAACCAGAAGGTTTAAGTTCAGTGGACAAAACGAGCCTAAAGCAGACGTATGGGCATTTCATTTCTAGGCCATAAGGCCAGTTCCAGGTGCTCTCTTGACTTTTGTCAATTTCACTTCCTCCTCTCTTTATAGAAATTCTCTAAGTCTGCATCACATGAATTGAGGGCCAGGAAGGGACTGAAAGGGGGTGAGATAGAAAGGAGAGTGGTGTGTTTTGGGGCGGTCAAGCTTCTGGGGTGTAGGAGTGCAGGGGCCGTGTCCATCTTTCTCACCTGTAAGCATCTTGGCCCCTAGAACTGTGCCTGGCACTGTAAAGGGAAGGCGTTCAGGAAATCCACACTGAGAGGATGAATTTACAGGTATTCTATGTGCTTATGTGCTGGGCTGGATGCTGAGGAGCTGAACGCTAGGCGATAAAAGGAAATTTAGTATAGTAACAGGTCCTGCTTTGTAGAAGAAGAAAAACTATCCACAGAGCTCCCGCCTGAGCACCAGGCTTATGCTGAGGCTGTGATCCCAACATCTCAGGGGCAAAGCAATAGTCGACAGTCATCTAGTTGGCAAACCATTGTTCGCGGGTTAAGTTCAGCCAAGAGTTGTTCTTATACAACTCCTACAGCTAGCTTCCTAGAGCTAGGAATTTTCTAAAAACATTATAGAAGGTTAAGACAAAATAAACATAAAACATGTCAGAAACCATATGTGGTCCAGAAAGGAAAATGTATTTACTCTCTAGAACTTTGCACTCTTGTTTTATGGAAATGGCAAGAATTGCTTCTGAAGTTGTTGTTCATCGAAAGTGTATGGGGCTTGAACGTTCTTGAAAGTGTCCAAAGCATGCTGACTGTGTGCGCTGGGCCAGGAAGATGCTGGGAGTATCCTGGAGCCACACACACCCTTGACCTTTGCTGTTCTCTGTCACAACCTTATGGGAACCTACGGCACCCACTTACTTGTACAGTTTAACTCATGCTTCTTTCTGCCAATTGGTTTGATGAGCATTTTCCCACATGTTTTTCAGGCTGACCTTGAACTCACTATATAGCCCAGGTCAGTCTCAAATTTGCAATGATTCTCTACACCTCAGCTGCCCGAGTGCAAGGATTATAACCAGCCCTGCATGGTTAGTTTTTTAATGTAACCCAGAAGGTGCAAGCAGAATCCTAAGCTTGCTTCATCAGCCCAACTGGCGTCATGATCAGGGGGATTTGTTGCAGCACCCTGCATGGACCTTCAGTCTAGGGGGGAAGACACGACCCTGGGGGCCCTCTCTTCTTTCACTTATCTGAGAATTTCTGGTCACTGCTTCTTCAGTGATTATTTTCTGTTCCATTTCTTTACCTAGATTCTCTGATTCCAATTGTACTTGTATTAGAATGCTTTGTAACTTAGTCTCCCTCACCAGGCATAATTTTTTCTCCCCATTTTTAGATTGGAGGTCTATTTGTCTTCAGGTTCACTGATTTTTTTTTTTTTTTTTTTTTTTTTTTTTTTTTTTTTTTTTTTTTTTTTTTTTTTTTTTTTTTTTTTTTTTTTTTTTTTTTTTTTTTTTTTTTTTTTTTTTTTTTTTTTTTTTTTTTTTTTTTTTTTTTTTTTTTTTTTTTT
>PVJA010015830.1:0-44565 GCA_004027025.1 Myocastor coypus | reverse complement strand
TTTTTTTTTTTTTTTTTTCTAGGCAACATCAATAGGGAGGTGGGTCATGCCCACACACTGTACTCTGTAGAACGATTGTGAGGACAATATGCAATATGTCAACTTTCAAAGAAAAGAAAGGGGAAAAGAAAAAGGGAAAAATAATGTTGATTTGGAAGGGTAAATGTTTAATTGTTTGATCAATCTTATATACCTATATGTATTAACCTAAACTGATCTGATGATGAAAATATGTAATATAACCATTGTTAAATTTAAACAATACAAAAATATTTAAAAAATAATATCTAGAAAGAAGGAGAAAAATAGTTGTGAGGTGTTTGCCCCATGGCTGATCTGGCACCTTCCCTCTAGCAGTTAGTGGGAAAAACGGTGGAATGGGAGGGGGAGAATTGACAGGGTCCTGCTGAAGCATACTCAGAGACTTGTCAGCATAACATTGGAGAAACCTACTTAGGAAAGAGTGCAAGGTGATGGAAAGACAAAGAAGCAGCTCCACAGCCCAGAGGCTGCAGAGCTCACAGAGCAAAGGGTCGGGTCAAACGTATTCCTTATGTCCTGCACTTGATAGCGTGAGCTACGTATACTGTCAGTACTGCGGCATCCTGTACGAAACAGAGTGGGCTTTCATCATCCACGCCTAGATGCATGTTTTTATGTTCTCCATTCACTTTTTTACTCAATTATCCAACTCGTTAGTTACACTCAGGGCAACTACTGATTCTTTTTTTTTACAAAGCAAGATTTTTACTTACAAAATCTACAGAGAGATAAGAGAAAAATGAAGAATATTCTCTTAAAGATCTCCATCCTCCCATAGTTAGTATTCTGATATGAATTTTTCTCAGTTATCCTCCCACTACAATGGAATTGATATATACACAATGCTCTATATAAATGTGTATATATATATTGATATATTTATATATATTATGTATATATCAATAATTGAATGTGTAAAAGAGGAAATATTTCTTCATTATTTGCCATAAGTTTCACTTTGTGCAGTCTTTTAATGTCTGAGAGAAAACAGGCAGATTCACTTTTTCTAAGAAGAGGAAGCCACTTGCTATTCAGGTCACATACAAGTTCACACACACACACACACACACACACACACACAGAGTTAGGGTTCCCCCCAGTAAATGAATAAATAATTGAGCTAATTAATGACCAGGTGGCCCAGTGAGCACAGCAGAATGCAATGCCTTTCACGGCCCAGAGGACATGGCAAGCCACAGAGGCCAAGAGATACCCAGTTCTGAGTCTAGAGAGATCTAGTGGGGCTGTGACCTTGTCCCTCAACCACAAGCCAGCCACAGTGAAGCCTGGTTATGTGACATAGTCCACATAGCCCTGGGAGAGAGCTGGGAGTCCCTGGGAGGGCAATCACAGATGGTGGCCCTCCCAAGCAGTGGTGGCTGTGTTGGGCACAGATTACTCCATACTGTCCTGCCTGGGCTATTTCACAGAAATGCGGTTACCGCTCCCCCAACTTCCTGTGACCTTCCAGTTTCCCTTCTGCTTTTCACTTTTTGTTTACTATGACTTATCTCTCTCCTCCTGTTGCAGGGTGTGCATCAAGCGCAATACCTAAGTGTGGTCTGCACAGGAAGGGAGCTTGATGTTTGCAATCCGCTTCCTGGCTGTTTCAACACTCTTGGTCATGTTAGCCGACAATTTCCCTTCGCACTTTCCCCTCTACCTCTTCTCACCTCTGCCAGGCAAAGGCAGAGCCCCAATAGCTGTAATGCTGTGAACCTTTCCCAATCATATCTAATCTTGGAAACTAAGGTGGGCTGGGCTTGGTTAGAATTTGGATAGGAGAGGAATGCAGCTAGAAGGGGCAACAGGAGACCAGGGAGATAGCTGGGACTGAGGAAATAGCTCAATAGAACAAGTGCTTGTCTGGCAAGCGCAAGGTTCTGAGCTCAATCCCTGGTACAAAAAAGGGAGGCAAGGGATGGGAAAGATACATAGTATGCTCTCAAAACCTTATACCATTCAGTCAGTGGTTGAAAAGTGGTCTTGGGGACAGATTGCAACACTGTCACTGGCCTAAAGTCACACCTTGTCAACCAGTACAGACAAGGAACAAGAGATATCTGAAACCATATGTTCAATTGCTCTTTACTTTTTAAAAGTTAATATGTGCACCTGGGCTTTATGGTTTCATTAATTGGTAGAGGGACAGCTGGACAAGTATTAGCATTTGCATTAAGAGTGCTTTCCCTCTTGATCCTAGCAAGAATCCTGGGAGCTAAGTAGCACTAGTTTTCCATTTTGACATCTTGAAATTCAGAAAGGTTAAATGAGTTTCCAAAACCCCCAGAGCATGCTCACCAAAACCAGAAAATCCCACGGGAACTAAAACTTTATAAACTGTGGCAAAAAATAAACCCTAAATTTAAAAACAAACAAAAACAACAACAAAACTCCAACCTTGTGAAACCTAATTTAACTTCTTTGGTAGAAGCATTTCTGCTGAGAAGTGGTGGAAATTAACATTTAAAGACATCTGATGAATTATGCGCCTACTTGCAGTCATGATTTTTTATTGAACTTTAAATTTAATTTTATATAGATGATTAACTTGTTATATAGCTAAGTCCACCTGCAGGGCAAGGATTACACTTTTTCCTACATCAAAGATGAAGTAACCGAGGCTCAGATACATAGTATGGAGAGACCCATTGCTAGACATTGCTAGCAAAGAATAATATGAACCTAAATCCTTCCCACCATCCGGATGCGGGGAGAAGAAAAGCATTTTACCCCACTTTGTCTCCATTCACTTGTCATTGTTCTCTGGCCAGGTCATTAGGCCTGTGTTAGAAGGAGGTAGCAGGAGCAACCATTTCCACTGGTGTCCAGGGTGGCTAAAGGAAGCTGTATCATTAGCTCTCCAAATGCAGCCCCAACTGCCTCTTAAATCCCTTTCTAGTTTTCTGTGCATGGCATTTCCGAGTATCAGTGAACTGTTAACTGCTGTCTTGTAGTTGCATAACCTCTACCCGGAGATAGCACTGGAAAATTGGAATACTCACCTGTGCTTGTGTATTCTGTCCATCTTCCTCTCTCTCTCTCTCTCTCTCTCTCTCTCTCTCTCTCTCTCTCTCTCTCTCTCTCTCTCTCTCTCTCTCTCTCTCTCTCTTCTCTCTCTCTCTCTCTCTCTCTCTCTCTCTGACACACACACACACACACACACACACACACACACACCATCAGTGATGGGTTATGGAGTACTAACCTGGTCCCTTCTCTCTCTACCATGTCTACTGCAGCTACCACCTGCACCCCTTTGCTAGGCCCTCAGAACGGAATGATGAGCTGCATCCAACCGCTTGGAAGTTCTAGCTACAAGTCCACATGCCACTTCACCTGTGATGAGGGATTTTCTTTATCTGGGCCAGAAAGAGTGGACTGTACTCCATCTGGGAACTGGACAAACTCCCCACCAACATGTACAGGTAGGTTCTGGGTCTGTTCCTTCTTATAGTTTATCGGGCAACACTAGGATGGAGCAGCATCAGAGTGTTGCATAAGTGTGTTCTTACACTAAAGCATGACAATATAGACCAAGGTGTGTTTCTCTCTCTCTCTCTCTCTCCCCTTCACTTTCCTCAAAATACATTGAGGCAATCACAGTTTTATGGAGTACTGTCATATCATCCTAACCCATGTTGTTAACCACAGCATCACATTTCCACTTTGTAGAGGAGGCAGAAACACAGCATCAAATGAGTTAGATTATTTGTCCAAAGTCACACAGTTAGGAAGTGGTAAAGCTCCATTATTTCACCAAAACTTTTAGTTTCTTATACAGTCCTTTTCTGTGACACCATTCATTCATTCATTCATTCATTCACATATGCATGCACCACCTGTACTGAGCACTAAGTCCCACACACTGAGCCTTTCAGGATAGGTGTGATTTAACTGTAGACTAACTGTCCACTGACTCTGTCCTCCACTTCTCTATGGTTTATAAAGCACTTGAAGACAGGAGCTAATCTTCTTCCTTCTTTGCATGTCCTCTGCAGCAGCTAGGTAGAACAGAGTGCTTCGTACAGATAGCTATTCTACTGAAGCTTATTGTTTACCCTTAAAAGTTCCTCAAGCATAAGCCCTACTAACCATGAATTCATGGAGTCCCCAATGGCAGGGGTGCATCCTGTTCAACTTCATCTCACCAAATGCCTGAACAGCAGAGTAGCTTGCTTAGCGCATAGTCTGTCATAACTCCTCTTTAGCTTCAAAGGCATCATTGGTCTTCCAGTGCATTCCCCAGTGCAGCCAGTAACAAGTCTGGAATTAACAGCTAATGTTTATTGCTTCTATAGTACAGCTGTTTCATGGGAATTTTCACACAGGCATTCCTGCCCTTAAGATGCTTACTATCATCCCCATTCTGAAGATGAAAGGGAGCTTTGGAGTGAATGAGTAGCTGGCTAAGGCACATAGGTAGGAAGTTATGAGGGCAGGATTCCAACCCAGGGTTGAGTACAAGGTCTATTCACCATTACACTACACTGCCACCCAGTGGAAAGGCTGCTAAGCCCTGGGCCTATCCCATTTACTCTTTTCCATTCCATAGCTTGCAACTGCTTAGAAAAGGTAGTGTGTGGCAATCAGATGAGAGATTATATTAGTAGCAATATGTCAGTGCAACAAGCATTAGATTAAATACCCCAAGACCAGTATGGTTCTCCCTTCCCTGTCACATGACATTAAGTCTTGTCACCCTCGTAAGCCTCAGTTTTCTCAGTTAAACAAAAAGAGGGGTGGACAGGATCATCTCTGAGGGCTCCTCCCTCACGAAGAACATGTCAGGTGAAAGGGCATGGAATGCGTACGCCTGCCGTGAGGTCTCACAACAAGCCACTCTGGAAAGATCAAGGAACATCAAGGCTATGCTGCCTCTTTATTCATTCGTTCTCTTTTCTCTCTAATGACTCATTCAAGTGACACTTTTCAGGGACTCCATTACCTGATATTCTGTTTTCAAGTCAAAGTATCAAAACTCTCTAAAAATATCATATGGCAGTGTTAAACCATCTATGCAAACAATATGGTTGCTAGATTCGTCATCTCTGAAGCCCCAATTTCCTTCCACTTCTGTTCAGCCCTCTTTTCCCCCTCGAGAAGAGACATTTGGCTGTCCTCTGCAGGCCCAGCCACCTCAACACTTCCAGGGCTGATCCTGACCATGGTCGATGCCTGTCACCATAGATGGATCTCTGTCGACCTTTATTCCAATTTTGAGATATAAGTTGTTGGGTTTTTGTTGTTGTTTGTTTGTTTTTAGGAAAAGGTCTACCGGGGGTTTAGGGTCTCACTACTAGATTGGACTCATAGTGATCTCCCAAGAGCTGGGATTACAGGCCCAGACCACCACTCCCAGTCTCAATTGTGGGGCGAGGTCAGCACAGCAGGCCCAGGGATCTAACCCTCAGCCCCTGCTCCTGCTTGCAGGCATAAATTGTTGTTTTGCCTGTGTTCCTACTTCATCTTCCAAATTTAAGCTCTAGATTTTGGCACATGCTCTAGAGTACATGCTCTAGATTTTGGCACACATTCATATATCTGAATCCTTAGACTTTTTTTTTTAAACCTCACACACTGCTCTCAGCAATCATATTTGAAACAATTTTGAGGAAAAACTGGAGCAGCTAAATTAAAAAGTCATGAATTCATCTACCTGACATTTGGTTATTGAATCTCCCCACCCCCTAACGGAGGGCCTGCACTAGGAATTATGGGCAATCAAGACACATGATCCTTGAGCTGTAGAACCGCAGAAGAGGAAAAATACAAAAATTGTATGGGAGCAGATAAACTCAAACAAAATGCTGAGGTGTGCAGAGGGGACTTTTGGCCCTATGACTCTGGCTTCAGAGAGGCTTGTCCAGTTGGATCTAATGGAAACAGAAGACACACAGGGCAGTGAGAGCCAATGGCACACCCAAAATTCCTCAGAGCTTGGCTGTCTTGACCAGGAGTTTTCAGCTTTCTTTTGCTGTGGAACTGTGGTAGAAAAACCACCCTGAGGATGCAAATAGAGGAAATAATTTATGGCACAAGGTGGTCATTACAGCTATTAATGTAATGAAATTTAGGAGAAGGCTGGAAATTTCAGGGGAAGTGGTCTCCCTCTGGCAGACATGAAATTCTAGACTGTAGTCACTCAGTGGAGCTCTGAAAGGCCGGAAGGTTTCTGAAGCATCTGAAGTAGTGCATGCAGACCAAAAGAGGGCAG
Source organism: Myocastor coypus (assembly GCA_004027025.1). NCBI lineage: Eukaryota > Metazoa > Chordata > Mammalia > Rodentia > Myocastoridae > Myocastor > Myocastor coypus. The sequence goes on along the minus strand of PVJA010015830.1, from coordinate 38,306 downwards.
AGTTGTGAGTTCTAGAGTAGGACGGCTTAAATACTGAACTTCCTTTCTTTACAACTCTTATATGTTCTCCTCTTTGCAAACCTACTAACTCTTCCTTTGTAGTAAATTCCAGATTGTTAGGAAAATCCCAGTAGTACAGTAGACTTTCAGTAATTTATTTAGTACCAAGAACCGAATTCAGGGACTTACAGCTACCAGGGATTGCTGGGCCACTGGGCTATACCCCTGGCCTTTCTTAAAAATTTATCAAATGTATGAGTGAATCAACTTCATGAATCACAGAACTTAAGAATACACTTGGAGATTGTGACTCTAATTTGATGTTGCAGCCATCAAGTGTCCAGAACTCTTCGCCCCACAGTGGGGCACACTGGATTGCGCTCACGCAAATGGAGACTTCAGTGTTGGCTCCAGCTGCCATTTCTCCTGTGACAAGGGCTTCAAGCTTGAGGGCTCTGACAATGCAGAATGCACAGCTTCTGGAAGCTGGTCAGCGCCTCTGCCAACTTGCAAAGGTAATAATCAGTGTTCACTGAGCCTGTCCTACTCATTGAAATTTTTTCTGAGAAGACAAAAAAATCATTTACATCGCTCTTGTATATGATAGGTGCATATTTATAATACCATCCTGGTATAACAAAGATAGCTTGCAGATTAAAAAGTTTTCTAAGGAGTGACAGGACATCCTATGTTTGTAAATAAGTGACTAATTTTTATGCAAAATGTTTGTTTCATTTCTAAGCAAACCTGTTTTGCTTAACTTTGTTGGGTAAATTGAATGCTGTCCACCACAGTGTTGCTCAGAGAACACGAGTCTAATTTTTCAACAGTGCCACACAGGACTCTGTTGTCATATTCTTGCCACACAGCAAGTTAGTGACAAAGCCTGTGGCATTGTTCACCTCTCACCTTTGATGTGCACCTTTGACCAGAGAAAAGAATCACTTCCCAATGGAGTGGGGGAGGACAGCTGACTGGCCTTTGTAATTCGATGTTTTACTGAATTGCTGCCTTTCTGCACCAACTTCCTTGCTCCTTCTTTAAAAAAGTTGAAAATACTGACCTGTTTCTTCTTATGGTCACCATAATAATCTCTTCAAGGGCCCGGCAGGATGGCTCAGTGGTCTAAAGCGCCCTGCTTAAGAAAGCTTGGGTGGCTGCAGGGACCAAGGTTCGATCCCCGGCACCACGTGCTGCGCCAGCCCTGCCCTGAAGGCAGGCTCAGCGGGCCATGGAAATAAATAAACAAACAAGCAAAAGTTCTGAAACAAGAAAAAAATAAAATAAAAAAATAATAATCTCTTCAAGGACACTTTTAAATACTTCCGCTCAGGGGCCAGCCAAATAGCTCAGTGGATTATAGTGCTTGCAAGCAGACACAGGGACCAGAGTTTGATCCCTGGGTCTGCTGTGCTGGCCCCATCCACAGAGTGCCCTGAGATAGCAACTGAGACTGGGTGTGGTGGCACGCACCTGTAATCCCAGCTCTTGGGAGGCTGCAAGCAGATGGATCACTATGAGTCCAATCTAGTAGTGAACACCCTGGAGACCCTTCCTTAAAATACAAAAATAAATAAATAAGTAAATAAAATAGTTTTCCTCATTTGGTTTTCTACACTCAATATAAATAGATAATAGTTTTTCATAGCTTTCTTATTGTTAGCATATCCCTTATTAGAAAGGAAAGGAGTGGAGCAGTTACTATGTATTAGTCATTCACTTGGACATGATTCTTTTCATTGAGTGTTCTCTGACTGAAACATTTTCTTACCATAGCTGTAGAGTCAGCTCCAGCGCCTGTGGTGCGATGCCCAGCCCTTCCCACTCCTGTTCAGGGGACAGTGTCCTGCAGGCATCACCTGGGAACCTTTGGTTTCAATACTACTTGTTCCTTTAAATGCAAAGCTGGCTTCACACTCATAGGAAACAGTGCTCTGAGATGCAGACCTTCGGGACAATGGACATCAGCAGTACCAGAATGCAAAGGTGAGATGGGGGAGCAGTTCTGATGCATTCAGTCTTACACTGTATCTGCCTGGTGAATCCCACCAAACCCAACCACCATGGCAAGTATCACATCCTCCACAACACTGATCCCAGGCACAAACACTGAGCAGCAAGCCCATCACCTGTCCTCCCTCTAGTCCTGAAGGAGAAAACTAATATAAATGTCTTAACTATGTTAGAACTAGAAGTATGGTGAATATTAAACAAACAGAATGAACTGTAAAGTTGTAATTTTTGAACAGGGTGACAGTGCAAACAGTGTATATTCTAATAATTAGTAGCTAAATAGCTAAACCTATCTAATGTCTCTTAAGACCTGCTCCCTATACAGGGAGCATGGAACCCATGTCTCTTTTTACTTCACATCCCCCCAAAAGCACACTCAGAGCTTTAAAAGTGTCAATACTTGCCAGGCGTGGTGGCTCACGCCTGTATTCCCAGCACTTGGGAGGCTGAGGCAGGAGGATTGGTGCGAGTTTGAGACCAGCCTGGGCTACAAAAGTGAGCACAGGACCAGCCTGAACTGCATAGCGAGACCCTGTCTCAAAAAGACCAAAAAAAAAAAGTCAATACTGCTCAATAATATTTATTTAAATTCAGTACAAGTTCCTAAGCTTTACTGTTCTGACCATAAGTTAGAATAATATTAGGCTGACTGAAAAAGAGATAATGGTCTCTACTTCTCTCAAACTGCCAGTGTTCAGATGGGCACTAAATGCTTATGAGTAGTTACATGCTGACATGCCAGTTAATCAGCAATGTATTAGTAATGATACTTAGAAGAATGGTAATTGTGAAAGACAGGATAGTAATTGTAAGTAGTGTTTTTGGAGGTAATATCAAGCCATTAGCAGATATTTACTGGATGCTACCTCATGCCCACCTATTCTTTGACCAACATGCTTTGAGAGACTGCTTTCACTTGTGTGATATCAGATAAGCTGATGTGAATATTGCAAGTGGTTAATTTCCTTTCTGACTTTTATATTCTCCACTAGCTACTGGCAACAGGTTGCAAATAGAACCGTAATCTCTTTTACCTTCATTCTACTTGTTTCTCCTGCACTCTTTATTCCTGCAGCCATCAAATGCCCTCAACTGCACCTTGACAGTCCACTAGTGATGAACTGCTCCCATCCCTGGGGAAATTTCCGCTATGCTTCAGAGTGCACCTTCCATTGTCCAGAGGGTCAGTTACTCAATGGTTCTACAAGAGCGATGTGCCAGGACAACGGCCACTGGTCAGCCACTATGCCTACCTGCCAAGGTACATGCTTCTCTTAGGTCTTAAGTCTTAGGAAGCCACCTCAGTATGAGAAACACGAAATCAGTGTCTTTACCCTTGAATATTCCTTACAGTGATTTCCCTTCCACTGTTGGGTTTCCCCCTAATCAAAAAATGTTTCACAATGAGTCAGATACAATCGCCCTGCTTTATACAGAGCAGTAGGCGTTCAATTCAGTGACTCTATGTAGACAAATGCCACGCCTTTGCAGGGCTCATATGTACACATACGATCTTCTCACTTCTTTATCTTTCTCTGTTTAATATGTCTTGAAGTTTCAAAATGTGTGAAACCAAGATTTTTGTTGAAAATATTTAACTCATTATCTCAGAAGACTTTTGTTTACAACCCTTCCTCTAAAATGTCACACATCTCCCCTAATTGTGCTGTTTGCAAACTTTATTTCATCCCCCAACTTCTCCCCATTATATTCCCTTGAATTTTGTTATGACTGCTTTCTCCTGTGTGTCTCAAATTTTGATTGCCAAAAAATTGACCCATGCTTTATTTCCTTAAACTCCCATATGTGGATTTTTTGTGTGTGTCTACAAATTAATTCCTTCATGGGTCCTTACCCTGACCCATTCAGAAATTACATTTGCCATTGATGCCATAGAGATACATCCCAGCCCTGAGCTCTGTGCTGGTGCCAGGGATGTCTGTTCCCAGATTCTCTTTCATGACAGTTGATCAGCATGGGCAGGATCTTTAACAAACCTGCATGATCTCGAGCCTCAGAGTTCTTTAGGCACTTCTAGCAATGGCTGGTCTTCTGTACAGACACTTCTTATCCCTGACTTGTGTGCGTTTCTTTTGCAGAGGGAGCACTGACTGTCCAGGAAGCTCTGACCTATGTTGGTGGAGCAGTGGCTTCCACAACAGGTGTGGCCATGGCTGGGACACTTCTGGCTCTGCTAAGAAAGCGTCTCAGAAAAAAAGGTAACTAGTCTTCCTCTTGCTTTCTTGTTTCCTTTTTTGTAAAACGTCATTTGGGATGGGGTGACAAAGCCATAACTTTAGTAGCTCAGGTTTGTAAAGACTTTCTAGAAAGCAAACAAGGTAAATGATCCAGAGGATTGACTGTCTAATCAGAACAATGCTAAGCCTATAGATGATTCTTCAGGGAGATCTGGAACTGGATCTATTTCTCTGAATTTTTAAAATTTAGGTATAAGAAATCCTGGTGAGGCAATTTACAGGTCGGCATTTGGGGGTCCTCCAGAATCACCAAAACTGAAGAGGAATTGTTTCCCTCCTCATTCATTCCCTCAAGCATCAGCCATTGATAGATGATTCTAACAGACAAAGGGACCAACTGGGATGGTTTCCACCATCAAGGCAGAGGAGACAGACAAGTTAAATTAGTGCGTATACTAAAGAGGGATACGTGTGATGACAAAAATATGCAGGACCTCGTTACTACCAGAACACTGAGTATAGTGATTAAACTAGACTGTTAGGTCTGACTGAACATTTTTCTCAAGCTTAGCTTTGAAGAATGAGAGGGATTTGGACAATGGAGGAAAATGGAAATAGAGGTCCAATAGAGAAAAAGGCATGTGAAAAGTCATGGAAGAGTGCAGTATCCTGGAAAATGGTGCAATAGTTCAGCGCACCCGAGTTCAAAGGGGCTGAGGGAGGTGGCAGGGAATGAGGCGAGAGCTGCAAGGCGTGCTGAGCTTGCACATCTACGCTTTCTTCCACACACCTGTGCACTTGGTGCAGGATTTAAGCAGGGAAATAACCACACCCATAGGACCCTCTGCAAGGGAAACTGTTCTCGAGGGGGAAAAAAAATAAAGATCTTTTGTGTAGAAATAAAAGAAGGGAGCCGGGCGTGGTGGCTCACGCCTGTAATCCCAGCACTTGGGAGGCTGAGGCAGGAGGATTGATGCGAGTTCGAGACCAGCCTGGGCTACAAAAGTGAGCGCGGGACCAGCCTCAACTGCATAGCGAGACCCTGTCTCAAAAAGACAAAAAACAAAAACAAAAACAAAAAAAAAAAGAAGGGAACCACCCACTTCTCAAGGTTTAACGTATCCTTTCTCAGCCTGCTGTGACAGCTAACTGGTGCATAATTTCGTAAACTTGTGTATGAGATAGTATGGCTGTCATTTTTATCACTGCTCCTAAAAATTACCCAGGGGGAGGAGAAGTCACAAGAGCTAAAGCATGTCATGTGCACGCGGAGACTTCCCACAGCGAACGTGATGATTATGTTCTGCGAACATGTACGAATAAACATAAAAGAAAAAAGTAGCGAGGGCATCAGTGCACAATGGACGCGCAAGTCCAGGTCCCTGGGTGTGGCACTTAGAATCCTCCCTGAGCTCAGGAGTTACAACAGCTGTTCTTGCTGCTCAGACCCAGGGATACATAGTCCATCCTCTTCTCACTCTCCCCTCACAAAGCTCCCGTCACATTGGGGCTGCTCACCTAACGCCCCTTCATGTTTTCTCCTGTGAGTGGGTAACCATGACAACAGATAAAGGGCAATATTCTGCCAAAAGACTGGAGAAATGTATCAAGATCCCCAATGAACGCCTCTGCGCAATATTTTTGTTTACTTAACCAAATCCAGGAGGAGGAAGAGTTCCTAAAACCTGGATCCTAATTTCCAAAATCAAGGTCAGGGAAACAGCTCAGTGGCCTAAGTGCCTGCCTGGCACATGCAAGGTCCTGAGTTCAATCCCTGGTACCGAAAAAAAAAAAAGAAAAGAAAACAGAAAAAAGCCAATTTCCAATTCCTAATTCCATGTAGGAATCACGCTATTTTCCTGCACTTATCTCACTTTGTTTTCAACCTCTCCAATTTTCTGTGGGCAAATAATAGACAAATATCAAAGCCATGTCTGAAAATACAACTATCAGAGTCCTGCCCGGACTATGATAGGAAAGGCCTGCTCACGGATATTTAGAGGAAAGGGAAACACAAACCGCCCTATTGGTTTAGGTTTGTGTATGTGATCAGTTTGCCTAGGGAATGATGAGGCCCAGAGAGTGAGGATGCCACAAAGCACACAGGCACAGGGGCCCTCCGGGACGCAGGAGCTGTAGCTCTCAGTGGAGTGAGGGCTGTACTGAAAAGCAAGAGGAAGGAAGTGAGAGGATCCTAGAAATAAATACCGTAAAATATTTATTTAGTCTAAAATAAGCCCTGCCCTTCAGCGAAACATGGTCCTCATGCTATCAGGGAACAAAGACACCTAAAAATGAGTCTACTGACTTTCCCCAATAACATCTTCTACTAATGATTCTTCCCCTTCATATACTTTGTTTTCCTTTTAAACCAATCATTCATCTGCAAGCAAGCTCAGGGGCCAGAGATTCAATTACCCTGGGGCCTACTGTGCCAGCCCTGCCCCTGGGGCACGCTGAGACCAGCAATTGAGACTGGGCGTGATGCCTGCTCCTGTAGTCCCAGTTTTTGGGAGGCTGTAAACAGGCAGATCACTACAAGTCCAATCTAGTAGTGAGACCCTGAAGACCCTTCCCTAAAATTAAATAAATAAATAAATAAATAAATAAATAAATAAATCCAATCATTCATATTTTCTCTCTGTTTTTCAGATGATGGAAAATGTCCTTTGAGCCCTCACAGGTAAGCTAGAAATGTTCTATAATGGGAAACATTTTGCTAGTTCTCATCCACTAGAGCAAGATAGTCAAACTGTGTCTTAATCACTTTCTCATTGCTGGAGCAAAATACTTGAGAGAGACTCACAAGTTAAAGGAAGAAAAATGTATTTTAGATCACAGTTTGTAGAGGTTTAATCTTGGCTTGCAGGCAGAGTGCCATGCCAGAGAGGCAGAGGGAAGCAGTCCATGGCATAGTGCACAGGAAGTAGGGAAAGTCTTCTCGGTGCACTTCACTCCACCCAGGCCACAAGTCTATCCATTTGTGCGTGCACACCAGGGCCAGTCTTCCTTCTTCTGTAAGCGCATCACCCACACCCAGAACTATGCCAAGCAAACCTGAGGACTAATTCAGTATCCCACACGCATGACCCAGTCACTCTGCAATACCTTGTCTAGGAGTATGTAGGGTTTTGGGGGAGATAAGCCAGATATAAGCCATAATATGTAATAGCTGCTTCTTTTTTACAATAAATATCTTCCATGCCCTTTTCCTATACTGAAGTATAAGCAGACGATATATCCCAAATACACAAAATGTAAAAAAAAAAAAAAAAAAAAAAAAAAAAAAAAAAAAAAAAAAAAAAAAAAAAAAAAAAAAAAAAAAAAAAAAAAAAAAAAAAAAAAAAAAAAAAAAAAAAAAAAAGCCCTAATTAAAATGTCAGGGATGGTTGGGAAGATGGTTCAGTAGTCTAAGCACCTACCTGGCAAGCACAAGGACCCAGGTTCGTTCCCCAGTACCACATGCTATACTAGCCCAGGAACCCTGGGGTTGCCATGGCCAGCCAGCAAAGCTGAACGTGGTGGCACATGCCTGTAATCCCAGCACTGAAGAGGCTGAGACAGGAGAACCACTATGAGTCCAAGCTGCACAGTGAGACTCTGTACCAAACAAATAAACAAATAAAATATTTTTAAAAATTAAAATGCATGCTTATATACATATATGTATATCAAGGAAAGTGATTTATAAGAGAAACCAACTGCTAAAGGTTCAGTACTGTGCTAGCAGCTGCTAGGAGGCTGGCAGACCCTTGCAGAGCTCCTCCAGCAGAACTGCTATGATGCAGCAGCCGGCTAGGGAGCCTGCTGGAAGATGCTTTATTAGTGACACAAACAGCGGCACAGGCATAGCCAACAACAGCCTCATTTTTTCAGAGCAGTAAAACTTTGGCAAAGGTTTGTAAGGCCTATTATAATCTCCCCTCAATGCACGTAGCAATTTCATTTAAAAGATGCCAAAGCCACTTAATTATATGTAGATCAGGTCAGTTTCAGGCTCAATGGTTTTTGCCCATATGCATACTGAGCAGACGTTGCAAAGCTATGTGGACTGCAGGACAGTTCTTTTATATCCTGTGCCTATTTGAACAGCCAGTAACCTTGGCCCCTGCTCACTATATGTCAGTAAAAGGGGGGGGCAGTACTGCCATTGTTTAGAAACTAGTGCTACAGTACCTCTGCGTCTGATTGTGTTGAGGACTAACAAGTATCCTTGTTTCTGTTCTTCAGCCACCTAGGTACCTATGGAGTTTTCACAAATACTGCATTTGACCCAACCCCTTAAGGTAAGTTGCCTATGAAGATCTTTTTTTTTATACTGAGGATTGAATCTAGAGCCTTCATACTGAACTATATTGCCAGCCCTTTTTTATTTTCAGACAGAACATCACCAAGGTGCTAAGTTGCCTAGAGTGGGCTGGAACTTGTGATCCTTAGCCTCCCTGAGAGCTGGGGTTAAAAGCATGTGCCCTCACATATTTTTAAGGAAATAGAACAACAGAAAGCTTGATTGTTTTCACATAATCATGTATTCAGTTTTAATTACATATTAAGTTTTCAGGCCATACAGGAAACTATATTGGCAATAAGAGTAATAGTGACTTTGCTTAGATATTTCCATTCCAAACGTTATCTAACTTATTCCAGGATGTGTGACATTCTCTTTTTTGGCTGCTATCTGGTGTTGACAGCATGGGGCTGCCTCACTGTCCCTAATGCTACCAGCTGGGGAAGCAAAGATAATCTGATGCCCTCCTTATCTCAAATGGCAAGTTTCTTAAGAAAATTAGTACAGGTGGCAGAAAATCTAGAATCTGGGAAGAACTTATTTTGAGCTTCAAAGGACAGTTAAAATGAGAGATTTCTTGCTTTGTTTCATTTTTTTTAAGGCAAAGAATCTCACTTTCATTTCTTTGGTTTTATTTTCAGAGATGTACCTTTTTCCTGGTCACGCCCTCCAGACTCTCAGGATCCTGCTAAGGAACACGAAATTTCCTGATAGACTTGACTTCATCCGTAGCACATCGGTTACAGACTTCTTCTGTACACGGTGTGGATAAAGGACAAGGACATTCCTAGATTTGCTCTGGAGCAGAGCACAGCAGGACTGTGCCACATTCTGCCTCTCCACCCACCTTCTTCCTTCTCTTCCTCCCCTCTTCCTAAGACACAAGCCACAGAAGCCAGGAGCAAATGTTTTGACTGTGGTCTGTGAACTTCTACCTGGCTGTTTTGGAAGTACGAGTCAGTCAGAGACTGGAATATCTGATTCACTAGGAGATCAGACTGCAGAAATGAAAGGGAGATGTCGCATTAATTCGGGGCTGAAAGTAGGCATCTTCTGCGCATGTCGAAGGAGAGAGAATTCCTATAGGATCTCCCGGATTCTCTCCAGTGGTTGCTACATCTGAGGGTCTTCGAAATGCTGCTGAAATTTCTAGAAGAGCCTCTGGATGGCGCCAGAGGGTACGAAAAACAGGAGCCACATTATCGTGGAACCTCCCTTCCTCGGAAGAACCCACAGATCAATATTCAAACCTACAATGAAAGACTTCCTTGCCCCATACCATATTCCTCTATTTATGTTCTGTTCAATAAGGGCTGTATATATTACATTGTTTACCATCAGTGGAAGAAAAAGCAGAAAATGCTTTCATCATAATATTCTATAGAGAACAGTTGTATTTTAATGGTTATTTAAATCATATGTTTAATAAATATGTCACAAAATTGTACACCGCTTAACTGAAATTAATGCAAATATTAGAGCTCCAAACAATATATTGTCTTGTTGCAAGGAAATGCAATAACTATGTCAGGTAGGCTCGATACACATAGCAAACACAAATGCAAATACTAAAAGGGTTAAAGGACTACAGGGATTGCGTTAGAATTTTGGTAGCTATGTTGGGACTTAGGGACATGATACCAAAATTTTCTCAGAGATACTACTGATAGCATCCTTGATGTCAGTCCTTATATGTCAGTCATGAGGCTAGGTATTATGTAACAATGGTTCTCAACCATCTCCCTCAAGTCAGAATCTACACTTATTTTTTATTTATTTATTTATTTATTTTTTTGAGACAGGGTCTCACTATGCAGTTCAGACTTTCCTTGCGCTCACTTTTGTAGCCCAGGCTGGTCTCGAACTCACACCGATCCTCCTGCCTCAGCCTCCCAAGTGCTGGGATTACAGGCGTGCGCCACCACGCCCGGCCAGAATCTACACTTACAAAAGCTCCTAGGGAACTCTGATGGTCTAACATCTTTGGGGAACCCTTGATTTTGTAACTCTACAACTAACTATAAGGTGTCATTAACTTATACTCTAGTTGGGGACTCAGTAAGTACCTACATAAAATGATAAAAGGGTAGCAGAATGTAGTGGTGCACCCTGTAATCCCCATACTCTGGGAGGTCAGGCAAGGGGATCTCAAAATCAAGTCTAGCTTGTGCAATTTAGCAAGATTGTCTCAGAATAGAATAAGAACAGAGCAGAATAGAAAAACACAGTAGAATACAACAGAATAAAAAAATAAAACAATGGGTTGGGGATGCAGGTCAGTGCAAAGTCCGTGGGCTCAGTCCTAGCACACCTCCCACAAGAAGCTAAATGGTAATTATAATTTGAATAGTAGTACTGGAAAACATAAAATAGAAAAGTCAAAATTGAGTCTAAAATCAGAAGGAAGGGTAAGACAACAGACTTTAAAAACTGGGCAAAGACTAAGGGAGAGAGTGGGCCTTCTGTGTCGAATGCTATCAGTGAATGAGCAGACAGAGTAGAGAGTACACCGCTGAGGAGCCTGATGTCGTTCCCGGATGTTTCACCAGGATACCGCTTGCAGAATGTGTTGGCACCATAAAGCGCAGGGAAAAGCTCAGGCCATCCTGAAGCTTCACATAACACACTTCTCAGATCCTCTATCAGTGGGAAAAATAATTTAAGGCAGGACAAGACTGTAAGCTCCTTCCTGAAGTACCAGAGGCCCCAGGGCAGGAAGTGTAATCAGAAAGAAGCCCACCGTGCGGTCTGTAAAGGTGAGGAGTCCTATATTAGCAGGCTCCTTTTCTCCCCCCAGTAATCTTATCAGGAAAGCTTAATCTCCTCCTGTTTGTTTGCAGATGTCAAAACTACACTCTACTTAAACAGATGACCCCACAGTGTTGTGGGCACTCACATTCCTAGCTAAATATTGGAAGCAGCCAATGTGTCCATCAACAGAGGAATGGCTAAGGAAAACGTAGCATTTACACACCTTGGAATACCGCTCTGGCCTCTGCCATAAAGGAAAAGCAACTTGACTCATTCATAGGAACATGGATGCACCTTGAGATAGGAAGGTAGTAAAATAAATCAGACAAGTTTAAGTACCAGGAGGTTTCTCTTATACGAGAAGCCTAAAATATAAATGAAGAGTGAAGAAAAGATAGACACTAGAAAAATAGAGCTTGCTCCTATGGGGAAAGAATCAAGAAACAAGGGAACTGGAGAGGGAGGAGGGGAGGGAAGGGGGATGGAAGATTTAAACCTGTGACATATACACACAGACCCACATATGGAATATAAAAATTAGGTACTGCAAACATGTACTAATAAAATAAAACAAACTTAAATTTAAAAGTTGGGGACCGGGAATGGAGCTCGGCAGCAGAGGGCCTGCCTAGTAAGCGCGAGGCCCTGGGTTCCATTCCTGGTACCAAAATAAAAAGTTCAAACCGAAAATTGTTTGCTTTGCCAAGGTGCCAGCTTTTTCCTAAAATAAGGATGTAAGACATTAAAAGAAAAAAAGGAGGAGGAGGAAGAGGAGGACGAAGACGAGGACGAGGACGAGGACGAGGACGAGGACGAGGACGAGGATGAGGATGAGGACTAACGACTCCACTCCAGAGAGGCAGAGCGGCTTGCCCCACACCACACAGGGAATAAGTAGAACTGAATTCTGGACCACTGAGGAGCCTAGCCAAGCCGCCGCCCCCCATCCGCCCCGCGCGCTGTCCCCACCCCACCCCACCCCGTGACAAGGGTGACAAGTCATTGCCCAGAACTGTGCCTTGTTAAGGTGACTCAGGGCCCAGTCGGCCGGCCTAAAAGCACCGCGGTTTCCGCGCCCACAAACAGGGCACAGACTCCGGCGGAGATCGAGGGCGCCGGGTCCTCCGCGCGGGAAATACGAGGACCTGATCTCAGCCCGGCGCCTCCAGCCGCGGACGGCGGGAGGGAGCCGTGCACTGCCCCCTGGGAGGATCCAGCGGGGACAGTCACTGCCCCGCCTGCTGGCCTAATCAATACTTCTTCCCTCGGGGCAGTGACCCCGATTCCGGCGGGGACCGGCCCTCAGAGGCGGGAGGAAGGAGGCCCCGGACGGGAGCAGACGGCTGGCACCCGCGCCCAGGATCATGTCTGCGGGCTGCGCGCGCCTCTGGGTGCTGCTGGCCCTGGGCGCCAGCCTCGCGGGCTGGGACGTCCAAGCGGGCCCGGCGGGGGTCGTCCGGCAGTTCTACGTGGCTGCACAGCAGGTCACCTGGACCTACTACCCCGAGTCTTCAGAGCCCAGGTAAAGGGGTTGGGAGTGGGGGTAGAGAAGGTGCCCTTTGCAACTGCACCTAGACTGAGACTGACTAGTAGGCTAACTGAGATTGACTGTGGGGGATAAGAGAAAAGGAGTGAAAAACAGAGACATGCACAAGATGGCTAAGATAATTGTACTACTAATTTCTGTTAGTTTACTGAAAGGAACAGCTGGTGCTCTTGTTATTTGATCAACTTTTAGTGCCTGTATCTTGTAATCTGAGCAACTACTTCGAATATGCAATATAGTAACTGTTAATTCCCATGTTTTGAAACTTTGTATGGTTTTTCTCTCTTTAAAATAAAGGGGGAAAAAAAGACTGATTTCAGGTAAGCATACACAGTTAATAAAGTGTACTTGATGAGTATATTTCATTCATTAGACTTGCCAATTGCCTTCGCTAATATAGTTCATCCTTCTGAAGAGAAGAGGGTTTAAGTGCTGCCTTCTCTGGCTGCGTGCGTCTTCAGAGCTTTGTCTATTCATCTCACCGGTACGCTTATTAGTCACTATACTTAATTCATTAGCAGGCCTTGTTTTGTTAGTATGCCTGATTCAAAAGCACCAGGCACCTCCATTAGAGCTTCTTACGAAGTCCTTTGCTGGCGTTTGGAGAGTCTGCCGTTTCTGTGGAACTTAGAACTACAGTGCATTTAGTCTTGAGGCATACCTTGCACTTGAAGCAGATAACTGAGTGACTACTGGCAGAGCCGCTTATACATGCTTCATCTGTTTGACTTATTCGTGGCTGTTTCATATGATCCTCATTTTTTCTTTTAATCATTTCCTGGAATATGGTTTTCCCTGGCTATACTCATAAGATTACTATTGAAAGGCAAGTGTAACTAAGAAGGCTTTAGACAATTCTTGAGTTGCAAAATGTCTTTCTCTAATTGAAAGGTTAAAAATAAGGCTTTCTAAAAACTAATCAAATCCTAGGGTCCATTCAATATTTCCAGTAAGTTTTATTTTTATTTTAATTTGAGTGGTAAACCTCCTATTATGAGTGACTCATTTTTTTAAAAAAAATTTAACATCAGTTTAAATGATTGTGAAACATGAGTTCCTCTTTTAGAATTACAAAACCACAGCAATTTGGCCAAAAAAAAAAAAAAAAAAAAAAAAAGGTACCACTTTTTACCATCTTTGTGTAGAGTATTAATCCTTTCAGAAATGTCACTGAAACTTTGGAGCATGTTACATAGCATCTTGTTCTTAGAAGGAATTTCTCCTTTTATAAATAATAATTTTTAAATATTGCTTTTCAAGGTGATAGTCTAATACCAATGCCCTTAGGGGACTTTCATTAATTAAAACTTCAAAGAAAATTATATCCTTTCCAACATTAATGTTGCCCATTCATAGAACACATATGCCTTGGGGGGCTTTCTTGTGGCGTTTGTGCTTATTACTTGGGAGTGGAGGGGATGGGACCATCAAAGGATACAAAGCCAAAGATGACCAAAACTATACCTGCATGGTGGTGGAAGTTTGTTTCCAGCTGTCTGGGAGGCTAAAGCAAGAGGATCATAGGTCCAGCCCACCCTAGACAACTTAGTGACTTAGTGAGACCCTGTCTCAAAAACTAAAAGAGGGCTTGTGATATAGTTGTGGGTGAAGATCCTGAGTTGGGCCTACAGTAATGAAAAAAATCAAAAGATGGTATGAACCTGGCATGAGGACTATAGCTCTTAATAGCACATTGTATCAGCAAGTCTTCACCCAGCAAGGAAGGCAAGATGAGTATTGACAAGGGGGCCAGGCTGAAAAGTTTTCCTTCCTGGTCTCTATCGTTCCTCTAAAACATAGTACCATAGTTGTTAAGACTCTGAATCCTCAACCTAGAAATGGAGAAAAAAAAAAAAAAAATAGTGGTTGCCTGGTGGAGACAGAGGAGAATTGATTGGCACGGCCATTTATGAGCTGTATTGCCTTAGAAAGTCACCTCACCTTCCCCAGACATTTATTCATCTGTTTCCAGCTCCTACTCATTCTCTCAGACATAAGGTCGACAAAACCGTACTTATTTATGATATTTTCTAGGAGCTTAAAATTGCATTTTGCAACTTAGGCATTAAAAAAAAAAACTGTGCTAGCTCTCTATGTGGCAGAGCTCTATGGTGGCACCACAGATGCCACATTAATATAGCACATATATTTACTTATAAGTGATTTATTCATATTTTTAATCACTTAAAACCTAAAGTGTTATTTCACACTATGATTTTAGGTTCTGCTTTAGAAAACTGACTCTGAGGAAGGGTGTGAGCACAGCCTAAGTCTGTGAAGGAATGTTTGCTTATCACAACACACTTTTTAAAGAAAATAATAATTCTATCCTTTATTTTAATTTTCATATTTACAAACTTTATATTTTGAAATATAATACAAAATAGCTATTCTATAGAAGTCAGGATATGAGGCATCTATTTTTCCTAATATGAATAGATGCTATGTACATCTTTCAAATTAGGTTTTGCATTTTATTTTCAGTTCCGATCCTTCTATACCTTCTTTTAAGAAAATTGTCTACAGAGAGTATGAACCATATTTTAAGAAAGAAAAACCACAATCTAACATTTCAGGTAAGCCTAACATATATTTAAAGATAAATTTCTATGGGTAATATGGCTTTGCTTATATCTAAAATAACCTTTGTGTGTTGTTTTTAACATTTGTTGGCTATGTAATGTATGCACAATGGGAAAGTGGGACGCTGTGTACACAGTGTTGAAATATTTTAATCAGTGATAGCATCAAATTAAGTGTGCCTTCTGGTGGATCTTCTGTACATGGGACCCTGTGAAACTACACAGGTTACTTGCTCACAAAGCCAGTGAGGGTTTTTAATTTTGGTCAACTTAGTTCAACAAGACTTGGTAGTACAAGTTTGTAACCCCAGTATTCTAAGAGGCTGAAGCAGGAGAATCAGAGTTACAGCCCACTCTAGGCAATTTTGTGACTTAGTGAGACCCTGTCTCAAAAACTGAAATAGGGCTTGTGATGTAGTTGTGTGTGAAGATCCTGGGTCTGGCCAGCAGTAATGACAAAATCAAAAGACGGAAGGAATGCCAGGCGTAGTGGTGCACACCTGTAATCTCAGCACTTGGGAGGCTGAGACAGGAGGATCAGAGCAAGTGCAAGACCAGCCTGGGCTACAAAAGTGAGCTCAAGGCCAGCCTGAACTGCATAATGAAACCCTGTCTCAAAGAGACATAACATAAAAAATAAATAAAGATGGAATGAACATGATGCAAGGACTATAGCTGTTGTCTGAGTCTGTTTTCGTTCACCCAAGAAGCCACTGTGTGCTGCACTGTGTAGCAGCACTGAATTTGGCACCATGGATGCCACAGAGGGCCAGATGCCCCAGCCCTGCCTGCATGGGGCCTGGGTTCCAGTTGAATAAGCCTTAAAGTTCCATTTTCATCTGGCTTCCTAGACTCGGGCTAAGGGACTGTGTACTGTGCTTCTTTGATTCTGTCTGTCTCATCTACTGCCCTACTTAGTGTGAGGAACCAAAGAGCTATGGATTTTAAAGAAAATTTATTGATTTTGGTGTCATCTCCGCCTTAATCAAAGAAACTAAGTTGAATAGGGTTCTAGGACCTTAACTTTGGGAAAATATTTCATAGGAATGACAGAGATGACCAAAAGAGCACTCCTCCAGCTGGGGCCTTTTGTCAGTAGTTGACTCACTCTTACCCTGACCAGGGTCACTTGTCATCTTCCCACCTCTCCTATTCACCTCAGTACCCTGAATCTCATGCTCACCTACAACCTTTTCCTCAACTTATCTTCAGTCACAATTAATAATAAAGGTACACTTGAGGGTACAGGCTTATAATCCCAGAAGTCTGGCAGGTGGAGGCAGGAAGATTGCAAATCTGAGCACAGTCTAGACAATTTAGCAGTTTAGAAAGCCCCTGTCTCAAAAGAGAAGAGTGAGAGCCAGACAGACAAACACAAAATCACAAAGAGAGAGAGAGAGAGAAAGACAGACAGACAGACAGGCAGACACAGAGAAAATGAGAGAGACTGATGGACAGATGGACAGAGGGACAGGACAGAGGAACAGAGACACAAAAAAAGAGACAGAGAGGAAGAGAGAGAGAGAGAGAGAGAGAGAGAGAGAGATGGACAGAGGGACAGACATACAAAAAGAGAGACCAACAGTGACAGAGAGATGGACAGACAAAACAAGACAGGACAGGACAGACTGGAGGTGTAACTGCAGGCAAAGCTCTGGGTTTGATTCTCAGGAACAGGAATAAAAATATCAACAACAAAAAAATCCATGTTCAACTAAATCCCTATATTTGGAGAAGAAAAAAATAAATTCATCTTGACCCTACCCGCCTTCTCCTCTTCTCTCCTTTTCTTCAGCTTCTGTCCTTCCTACATCCTCTCCTTGAATTCCTTCCTTTTTCCATGTTAATGTGACTGGGTACTCTAAAATTACTATCCTAAAAAGGGCACTGATAATCCCTGAGGTGCCAGTTCCCGAGCTCCTTTCCAGGTTTTTCACCATTACTGAGATACTCAGCATGTTCCCTTCTGGAAACTCTCCACCTGCTTGGCCTACTGTCACTTCCCCTGGTTTTCTTCTGACCCCTTAGCCATTCCTCTCCATTTCCCACCCTGCACCACCACAAGGGCGTGCACACCTCCCTGCCCAGATCTATGTCCTATCTGAAGCTGCACTTACCCACTCACAGCACGAACAACTCTACCTCTTCTGTTTGCCTCCAGTACTGAGTAAACTAACTCCTACCTGTTAGGGAAGATCAACTGAGTTGACACACAAAGTACTCACAGGAGTATGAACACATAAGCACTCAGTGTAAGTCAGCTACATAAAGGCCAGCAAGATAGCTCATCAGACTAAGAGCTTGCTTAGGCAAGTATAGGGACTGGGGTTCGATTCCCAGTATCATGTGCCAGCCAGGCCCCGCCCCCAAGGCGTGCTGAGCCAGCCACCAAGACCAGGTGTGGTAGTACAGGCCTGTAATCCCAGCATTGGGATGGTTGAAAACAGGACGACCACTTTCAGTCTCATGTGCATAGTGAGACCCTATACCACATACATTAAAAAATTATGTGAGCAACATTATCATCACCTTCATTATTGTGGTTATTAATCATATTTCCAGTAGATCATCTGTATCTTTTGTGGATAGCCATATACTTACATTCCTTTGTTCTATTTTGATCATTTATATATTCACTTATCCCTTAGGTAAATGTACTTTCAAATATTCTCTTCTTTATCAAAAACTGTTTTGAGTGCAACTACTTTGTGGACTCCAGGGCTATAAAAGAGAGTAAAGCCTGGACTTTGAATACTAGGACCCATCTGGCTATCAGAGATGACTTATAGAGTTGTATCACAGTGACAAAGAAAAACTGTGAAGAGAGACTACAGTGGGACATAAGAGATCTATGTTTGGTCTAGTGGTCTTCCCTCGTTGAAAGCTTAAAAAAAATGTAATAAAAAAGGGTAGGATTTTGGAAAGCCAAAGGCTGGGGAAGAGTAGAGATGTATTTGACACCAAGAAAACAGCTGTGTTCAGATTTGGAGCTTGAGACATCTGCAGAGTATATACCTGGCAACATCAAGGGAGCTGGTGGTGTGGAATTTTGGCTTTTAGGAGAGGAAACCTGAGCAGGATATAAATATTTGGGAGGCATCAGAACCCCAACGCCAGATGGCAAATGAACTTCCAGAGGCTGTGAGATCACCTAGGAAACAGAACAGAGGGCTAAAGACAGAGCCCAAGGGAGCACCAAAGTCCAAGGGATGAGCCCAGAAACAAAAAGGCTTACCAATTACCAAGGAGCTGGAGCACACCTTCCCAGAGAAGGCAGAAGACAGCTAGAGAAAGTGGTGTTCCGGAAGCAAAAGATCAAAAGTCACCATGAGCTACAGGTACAGGGACTCCAAGGCCACCTTTTGTGGGGCAAGAGAAGGTGAAGAGGGGGCTTAAGGAGTGTGGAAAGGCAGGGGAAGGAAGTAGAAGGAATTTAGATAACTCAGTCCAGAAACCTGGCTCCAAATAGGAGGGAAGACAGTGGCACTACAGGGGAATGAAAGCTTAAACATATTTTGGGGTTTCATAGAAAGGAATATAGAAACAGTGTTTAAGAATTTAATGGAGAAGGCAAAGATAAAGACATCTGAGGGACAATAATTGATAGTGCTAGGTTCAGAAGCAGTGGAAAGTTCTAGGCTTCAAAGCTCAGGCTGGTCCAACCTTAGCTAGAAGGGTTCCTGCCACCTCTGGGTGAAGGAGGGGCAGTAAGATTGTCCATAAAATTACATTTGTACATGCAGGCAGGCAGTGGAAAGATCTCTTGTCCTCTATCAGAGAACCTGTTCAGTTTCATACTCCAGCATCCAGCTTACCATGCATAACAGATACTTAAGGATTGTTTAACTAAATTAAATTATACATGAGAAACATATTCACTAAGCCTAGAAAAGAGGAATGGGGAACTATCGGAAGCTCCACCCTTTGTAGCCTTTGCCAAATTTTCCATGTTTTCTGCCATTGCTAGCTAAGACGTTGTAGTGAGTGCCGCAACTGAGAGGACCAATGCCAGGCTAGAGACCCTAAAGCACTGGTGGCGAACCTATGGCATGTGTGCTGCAGAAAGCTCTTTGTATCATTGAAAGCTCCAAAAGGTTCACCATCATCATTTCCTGATCTGACTTTATGAATCAAAAGTAGACCTTGACTACTTTGGCTGCCCTGGGGGCCTGCCCTGTAGCATGTAATTCATCACTGGGCTGGGAGCAGAGAACTGGATTAGCTGACCTCCCACAGGCCTCTCCAACTCCACACCTGCAGGCTGTGCATCCTTCCTTGTGCCAGACAGTGATCGACTCCTGCCCCACCATGCAGCCCTGGGCACTAAGAAGGTGGGAAAGGGCTTAGCCTCTCCAGTTGAGGGAGAGGCTAAAGACCAGCTCAAAAAGCATTCAGCCACATGTCTGCTTACTTGTGTTTGATTTGCCTGAATGAAAACATCTTTCGGTCTTGCCTGAAGGCTGGAGAAGCAGAAAGGGAGCCTACTGCAGTACTCGTACTGAACTGTTCACGGTAGGAAGAGGTCTCTAGGAGGCTTGCTGTGGGCCTTGGGCATTTGCAGCCACATGATGTCACCCATCAAATTGGCTAACCAAGATATTCGTGGTGACAAAATGCAGTGCACACAGCAACAGCGTGGTCAGCACAGACTGGGCTCATGGACATCCTAAGCAGGGAGATGGCCAGTGGGGCCACCATGACCAGACAAGATGCAAGTGACAGGCTCAGCCAGTGGAGTCACATACGGCCCACAGCGAAGCAGTACACTCTGGCTGGACGGTGAGGTCTGAATGTGCTATGTGGGAGGTGCCAGAAAAAGCTTTGGTGCCAGGCGTGGTGGCGTATGCCTGTAATCCCAGCACTCAGGAGGCTGAGGCAGGAGGATTGATGCCAGTTTGAGACCAGTCTGTGCTACAAAAGTGAGCTCAAGGCCAGCCTGAACTGCATAGCAAGACCCTGTCTCAAAAAGACAAAAAAAAAAAAAAAAAAAAAAAAAAAAGTTTTGGCTCAGAAGTCCAGAGACTTGGGTTCCATTCCCCAAAATGCCCTCAAGTCACTGCCTGGCCTGCGGCAAGCCACCCTACTCCTCTACCCCACTTCCGGGCTTTGTTAACCAGTTCAAACAGAAGGGTTGAAATGAACGATGTGATCTCCATGACATCACTGTGCATAGCTCATGTAGAACAAACAAAAAGCTTTGGGCAAAGAGCATTGTAAACTCCTGGACTGGGAGTACAGTAGAAGGAACAGTGGGTGGAAAGACAGGTGTAGGGACAGATGTGAGCAGAGATGGTAGCTTACCATGGCTGCTGTAACCAATGCCACAAACCCAGTGCCTTAAATGGAATTTATCTTTTCTCTCACTGTCTAGATGTCAGAGGTCCAAAATGGACCTCACTCAATTAAAATCAAGGTCTGCCACATGTGGTTAGCCTGAATGCTCCAGAGTAGAATCATTTCCTTGTTTGTTTCAGTTACTAGAAGCTGCTTGGCAGAGCGCAGCAGCCAGGGTTCAATTCCCAGTTTGCCTTGATGGCCACGTCCTTGGGGCATGCTGAGATGGTGATTGAGACTGGGCATGGTGGCGCTTGCCTGTAATCCCAGCATTTTGGCAGGTTGAAAAAAAAAAAAAAAAAAAAAAAGAGAAAGCAGGAGGATCACTATGAGTCCGATCTATGTAGTAAGACCCTGTCCTAATACATTAAAAAAAAAAAAAAATAGAAGCTGACTCTTATATATGAGTCTGCAGCCCCTTTCTACCTTCAAGGCCAGCAGAAGCATATTCCACCCTTTTTCTGAGGTCCCCCATGTCTTTTCTTTCTTTCTGTACTTAGGACAGGGTCTACAGAATCTCACTATGTAGCCTGGACGCATAGTAATTCTCTTTTTTTCAGCCTCCCAAGCTCTGGGATTACAGGCTGGCACCACCATGCCCAGTCTCAATTGCCATCTCAGCATGCTCTGTCCATTACTGTCTGCCTCAGCAGGCACTTTAGTCCACTGAGCTATCAGGCCAGCCCTCCCCACATCTTTCTTACAAGTACCTTTAGGACTGGATTGTGCCCATAGATTACCCAGAAACACCTCTCCATGCCAAAGCCCTAATTTAATGCACTGTACAGAGTCCCTTGCCACGTAAGGCACCACATGCACAGACCTGAGGGAGGGACAAGACTCCACCTATACTACCCACCAGCTGAAACCCTTCCACAGTGTCCTGAATCCACCTTCACCCCCCCACCTCCCACACCAGAACCCCAGGGGCCACCCATGACAACCTGATCTTCCTCATCCCTTGTATCATCAAGTCCCAGGAACCCAATTTCTCAAGCAGAAACCTCATCCATTCTCCTCTCATCTCCACCACTGCTATGTTCGTCTCACCGATGCCTCTCTGAGAACCTCCCCTCAGCAGCTTCTCTGCCCCCCCAGGCCATTCTCCACAAATGTAGCTAGAGATTTAAGAACCAAAATCTGGTCCATGTGGTGCCCTTGCTGAACACTCTTTAATGACCTTCAAATGCTACTGGGTTAAAGGCAAAAAGCCAACATCCCCCCAAATGATTGACATTCCCCTGCTGTCATCAGCTTTACTTTCTACCTGTCTCACCTACCAGCCTCTTTCCTGGCCATCTGTCAGTTGTCTGGTTAGATCAGGGCCTTCGTACTGCTACCACCACTCCCTGGCGAGATCTCTCCTGCTTCCTTTCCTGTCTGCCTTTGGACTTCAATTAAGGTATGTTACTTCCTTAGGAAAGAGCTTCTCAATGCTGACCACTGCTTACTTCCATAATTAGACCAAACCTTCTGTTAAATAGTCTTTAGGGTACTTTGTACTTTTCTTTCATAATGTTTATAGTTAATATTCAAATATTTTTATAATCATTTTTAAAATCTGTCTCTCCTACTATCTTATAATCCTTATGAAGGTAGGGAGTATATCTATTTTACACTTTTATGTGCCACTACAGTTCTGACTCTAGGAACTTAAGATTTGCTGAATGAATTAATGAATAGATAAATGATAGATAGATAGATAGATAGATAGATAGATAGATAGATAGATAGATATAAGCTAGGGGTGTAGTATAAAGGGATAGTTTAAAGCTCAATATCTAAAGTGAGAATTAAGTTTAAACTATAGTTTTGCTTCTTTTAGGTTATTTTAATATTGGGCAAGATACAGTATTTGTATTTCCTGAGGCCCAGTTTCTTCATCTATAATGTGAAAACTTCAATATATATCCCGAACATTTATTGTGGGGACCAATGAAAGGGCCCACAGTGCTCACGTAGTTCTTGAGGACAGTAAGTCGACATCCTGACATATTCACCACCCCTGTGGGTAAATGTGGGTTGGACTCCATGCCTGTCAACACTTCTTACTCCTGCTTCCATGACAGCCAATGGGCGGAGGCCACTTCCATGAGAGCTTAGGGATGGCCCAGAGGAAAGAACAGTTGATTCCCAGCACCTGTCCAAGGTGGGGCTTTGGTGATAGATCCACAAGCCTTAAAGGATAACAGAATCACGGGGGACCACATATTAATGGGATCATTTCTTCCAATAAGACTCCATGTTATTCTCAATTGGAGACTTGAAGGGCTATGCTTTGGGCCACTGTAGTACATGACTACACAAAAGTATGACTCAGGTAACAACACTTCCATTAATTTCCCAGAAATTAATATTCTGTATCTATCTCTATACTACTAGTGAGCTCCTAAGGGACAGGCCCTGTGTTGGTTTTATCCCTGCAGCACCAGAACCTAGCACAGTGTCTGGCCTGCAGCAAGTAAAACTCCACTCTAGCCTACTGCCCCATGTGCTCCTCATTGTAGTAACCAGTGTTACTGTGGACTCGTTGCTTAGGTCAAAGCCACCAGATCATCCTTGACTTCCTCTCAGAAGCCACATCAAATCCATCAGAAAACGCTGTGGGCCTTTCCTTTGACTGTGTACAGATTCCAAACACCTTATCACTTCCCTGCTACCTGCCAGCCCCATACACCATTGTCTCTTTCCTTTATTTCACTCTTTTCACACACACTGTAGCTAGTAGAAATTTTGCTTTGACGAAGAAAAACAAAATTATTTCATCAGACCACATCTCTGCTGCTGAAAGCTGCAGTGCTTTTCCATTTTACATAGCAGACAAGCCAAAGTCCTTACCATGCCCGGCAGGGCCTCACAGGATCCAAGCCCCACCACTAACCACCTTATCTATTCCTATTTTTTCCTATGCTGTTTTTCTTACCATTCCTCAGTTACACCCAGCCCATTTATGATTCAGGGATTCTGAGCTTGCCTCAGAGTCAGAACTGTGAGCTTTGCCCCCTTGTGTCATTCAAGTCTGAGGTTTCACCTACTTCAGAGAAATCTATGGTAGCTCCTGCCTTACATCCCCTGTGTAATGACCTCCTGTCTTTGTTTGACCAGAGACAGTAGTTTTAGCCAGGCATTGTGGTATATACCTGTGATCTTAACAGCATGGAGGCTGTGGCAAGAGGGTCACAAGCTCGAGCTCAGCTTGGGAAACTCAGCGACTTATCAAGGTCCAGTTTCGAAATAAATAATAAAAAAGGGTTGAGGATGTAGCTCAGTGTAAAGTCTCTGAGTTCAGTCCTTAATACTATAAAAAATACAAAGACAGAGGTTGTGAAGAAAAGATGGTGGAACTGAGTGGGCTGAACCTGGGCAAACTGTTTCTCTTCCCTTGACTTGCTTTTGGTCCGGGCCAAGTTTAACACTCCTGGTTTAATACAGTTGTGTAGAATGTAGAGTGAATGGGCTCACAAAGCATTTGGGATTCCAGAGAAACAGGTTGACTTTAACACCAGGAGGAAAGACAGCAATCACTTTGTGGTTTTCCTGCATAGCTTCTCTATCTTTGAAGATCCTGGTCACAAATGATTTTAACTTTTTGTTCTCATAGGAATTCTTGGGCCTACTTTATATGCTGAAGTTGGAGACACCATGAAAGTTCACTTTAAGAATAAGGCAAATAAGCCCTTAAGCATCCACCCTCAAGGAATTAGGTACAGTAAATTCTCAGAAGGTAAGAGAATGGAATATCTCTCTGACAGGAAAAAATGCACAACTCTAACACAATTGTCAAACATTTAAAACTGGTATTGCTAATCATGCATTGGTAGAAAAGTCTTCTTTCCGACAAATGAGAATTCAAAAAAATTATTGCAAGTTTCTGAGATGAAAACCAAAAGTTTCCAGAGCCAATTCTGCCTTAGCTTTTTATTAGGTCCTCATTCTTTAATAGTGGGGGTGGGGTGGAATGGGGTGGGGGAAATCACCTAATCTTGGTGAAACTCAACACATTCACCCTAAAAGAAGAAAATACATGCATTGCAAGGTGGCTTAAGAGGTCAACAAACATTCCTGCGAAAAGGCAGCTGAATGTTCAGTGTTGAGGCCATAGGATCTGTTTCAATGACTCAACTCTGCGTTTTAATACAAAAACAGCTGTAGGAGTAGGTTCATGAATGAGTGTGAATGTGTCACAATCAACTTCACTTGCAAAAACGGGCAGATGGCAGGATTTGGCCCAGGAGTCACTGACATGGTGACACAAGACCAGCCTGATGGCAGACAGATGACACTTAATCCATAGTATTTGATGGTGCAATACTACAGTAGTACTAGGCACAATAAAATGGTTAAGAATATATACATGGAGGGGCCAGGGAGACAGCTCAGTAGAATAAGCACTTGCCTGGCAAGCACAAGGTCCTGAGTTGAATTCCCAGTAACAAAAAAAAAAAAAAAAAAAAAAAAAAAAAAAAAAAAAAAAAAAAAAAAAAAAAAGAAAAAGAAAAGAAAAGAAAAAAGAATATAAACATGGAAGGCAGACTCAAACTTTAGCTTTAGCATTTCTATTTTTCTGATTTTACACCTACCTATAAGCCTCAATTTTGTCATCTGCAAAACGGAAACGACTATTCCTACCTAATAAGGTTGCTCTGATTAATTGAGATGATTTGGGTGGTGTTCCTGGGACAGGGTTCCTGGGCTTGGTAAGCCCTTAATAGATGATAAGAACTCAGTAACGACAATGTCAGTGTCATGAAGATGATAGTGATCAAAGTGACTGCCTCAGCCACAGGACACCAAGCAATTGGTGTTAATATCGTTCTAGTTTCTCCCATTAGGTTAGCACTGAGATCATAGTAAGTGGAGTAGAGACCTATCAGAAACTAATTTAAAAGCTGTATCCATGTTTAATAGTCAGTAGTATATTAACATTTTCATTTATTTATTTATTTATTTATTTATTTATTTATATTATGGCCAGCTCAGCCTGCCCTGCTGGCACAGCATGTGGTGCTGGGGATTGAACCACAGTCCCAGAGGTTGCCTAAGCTTGACCAAAGCAGTGCTTTAGACCACTGAGCTATCTCACCAGCCCTATAATAACAATTTTAAATAACTTCCAGATTCACATGCTTCACAAGTGTTTTGTTGTCCCACAAGTCCAGTTATAGTACCATTGAAGAAGGAATTGGAGAGTATTTTATAGTGTAGGCCCTAGAATAAAATTTTCCACTGTGAATTTTGCCTTACACACTTATAAGCTGCATGACTTTTTTTTTTAGAACTTTTTTTTTAATCTTATTATTTTCTTGTCAGAACTTTTATTTGTTTTTATGGCCTGCTCAGCCTGCCCTGAGAACAGGACTAGCACAGTATGTGACGCCGGGGATCGAACTGCGATCCCTGCAGCCACCCAAGCTTTCCCAAGCAGGTGCTTTAGACCAATGAGCCATCCTTCCGCGTAGCTGCGTGACTTTTGAAAGTAACTTAAGGTCTCTATGCCTCACCTTCCTCATGTGTAAAACAAAGACAGTAATCGTATACATCTCACACAGGTTTGCTGAAACACTAGAAAAATACCTAGATGAATATTGGCTAGACAGTATAGAAGATTCCTCAATCAAAATGTGTTCAACTAATTTAATCTTTGGCAACTATGAGTTAGAAAGTGGTGTTCAGTTTTATTGCTTCCTATGCAAATTGCTATCAAAACCACTTTCCTCTAAGCTGTAAGTGACTAACAGGTCACTACCTGTTCTGAGCTACTTTCCTCAGGAGCATCTACATGGATTGAGGGCAGGGGGAGCTTAACCATTAAATTCCAGCCATCTTTAGAAGCTAAGGTGCAAGGCCCTGGGTTTGCGAGCACGTGCAGAAGCCTTTCCATGTCTGTAACATCACACAGACGTAGTGAACGCCTCTCAACCTATGTGTGAATTTCTAGGAACTGCACCAGGGACTCATCACAGTGGCACAGGCAGGGGAATGTTTGTTCAAAAAGCCAAAGTGTAGGTTCCATTTCAAACATGGGAACAGGTCAGAGCTGTGGACTCTGCACTCCAGCGAGGCTGTTTGCACAGTGAGTGGACCTTGCCACACAGCCTCTTTCTTGGATGTTTATTTGTCCCTCTGCTCCCCCACAGTCAGCACTCATGGATGAAAACCCACTTATCACGCCCCCACAGTTTCCACCCGTGACCGGACTACTGGAACCGATCTGTGCCTCTGCACCCATGAATCTGAGAAAGATAAATGTAGGCGTGTAGGGAAAGTCAGATTTCATCTTGAAAATGAAGCAAAATCTAGTAACTAGCAACGTCCTTCATATTGAAGACAAGCCTTCCATTCATGCCTTCTGTGTATATCCCACCCTCATGGCCTTCCTCGATGTGAAGACCTTTTTCTCAGGAAGGAGGGGATATCCTGAGATCGTGCTGAGCCAGCTACAACAGAATCTAGACTCCTTTCTGTCAGAAACAGGCATGTGAGAGAGAGGCACTGAGCATCGAAATGGTACAATGACTTTGAGAAGTTTCAACAGTACAGCTGGCAAGGATGGGTGGCCCTTTTGACGGAGGTCAAATTACGATTTATAAAAATGTTTACACTTTGGAAATGTACTTAATAGGAATAGTTGTAAATCAGGACAAATATCTATAGCTGCACAAAATTACTTGAAAGCTATCACTAAAAGGGTTTCAATTTGAGGCTAATACTTCTGAAACTTTGTAAGTAGCGTGCTGTTTGAAAATTACACCCTTGAGCCAACGTGGTCATTCAGTGAGGTTTGCAAAGTTGTTCTGATCATTTTCGAAGATGTTTTGGTTGTTACCTTTAGAAAGTTTGTTTCATAATAAATCTTTTTTTTTTTTTTTGAGACAGGGTCTCATTATGCAGTTCAGGCTGGCCTTGAGCTCACTTTGGTAGCCGAGGCTGGTCTCGAACTCATACCGATCCTCCTGCCTCAGCCTCCCAAGTGCTGGGATTACAGGCGTGCGCCACCACGCCCGGCTCATAATAAATCTTAATGGCATTCTTCATTTGACTAGCAACTTTCATAGTTTAATTATGTGAGTTTCGCTATGAGTATTGCCCCACAAAATTAGTTGTGTAATATCTAGCCAGCTGCTAGTTATCCAACTCTCTGAATTAAAAATAAATCACCATAGATTGTTCCCTGCATCAAAATGTTTTCAAATTCTCTCTATGAAAACTTACTCTTTTAAATTTTTCCAGAGTTTGATGAATTGTAGGTGTTCATATTTTTAACTTTCATCTAGATAACTTGTACTTATACAGATGCTTCATTCAATATATGATATGTGGCCAAACCAAACTGTAATAGGGACATAATAATTCTCATAAATCACAGGAAGTGAACTCCCATTCAAAAGAGATATGTGTAGCACTGGGCTCTTTACAAAACATCAGGTTTTCATTTGCCCATTGTTTACAGTTTCTAAAAGAATGTTCTGAATCTTTGAATGCACTGTAGCATTCATGAAGTTTATTAAACTGAGAAGAAAAGAATCGTTAACAAAAAAATAAGGGGAGGACTTAATAAACGAGCACCCTAGTGGGGAACCAGAAGAGTTCTGTCTGTAATTCCACTTTCTCGAAGCTTGTACACACAATTTTCTGTTTTTAAAAAAAGTGCTGAGAGCCTTCTAGCAAATAATTAGTACACCACGACAAGAATAAACACACTCCAAAGCTGACCACGGACTGGGGCGGGAGGTGAGCAGAACACAGTAAATACACAGAGAACGGCAGCCATTGTGCAGAGCATTTATTCTAGCATGCAGCCGAACAAGGACGTTTTGTGCCCCAGCCCAGTAGTCGTTCGTGTGCATTTTTCCTCTTTTTCAGAAACTTTAGAGTTTTAATTTTTTACTTGAATTCCAAAGTCAAACTTATATTGAGCAGAAATGCGTTTCACTAATGGGTGCTCAAAGGAGCTGCTGCTGGTTTTGTTTTACAGCTGACAATATATAGGTTACAAAAATAAAGATACAGCATGCCTGTTTTATCCTAGAGTAAAGGCAAAATAATTGGAAGTCAAAAGAAAACACTGATACAATTATTCCTCCCTTGCTATCTCATTAATTATCCTCATTTGTATAATTATAGATTATGTAACGCCAGTCATAGGCATGGTTCATCATCTATAACCATATATTGTACCCATAATTTACCTTTTAAATCATCTCTTCAATTATTTGATATTTATCTAGCATTTAACTGACAAATACAAAATTCTGAATAATTTAATCTAGTCAATTGTATGGTCATTGATTGACATGGCTTTGAGAACACTTTCAAAACATAGTCCAAAACATCATTTTGAGTGATTTAAATATAGAGATAATTTTAAAAATCTGCTGTGTGTGTTAAATTTGGCTGCAAGCCACTGGCTACTCACAAATAAGTCTGATGCCATTAAAAATCAGCCATAGTACTGTATCTAGCACCAGTGTTCTGGAACTTCAGGTAATTCATAGATGCTGATGTTTCTGGATTTTTCTTCCAGAATGGTGTGTTCTAACTGTGCCCTTGGGACTGAGTGGTCCTAGTAAAACTCTAGAGGGGAGTTCATCGCAACCAGGGCTTACATTGCATCCTACTGTTAACTGGGCTGAGCTCATGGGTGCATGTTTTAATGCCTTTCCATTTGCACCTGGCTCCTGGCCCAGAGCTGATGAGGCTGAGGATAATCAAATTTGAACTAAACTGAAGGACTGAAAATTTATTAGAAAGTAAGGACTATGTGTTACTTTCTCTCTCCTTTGAAAGTTACTGATTTTTTTCTGGTGATTATAAACAGTTACTTGGGCTTACTGCCATTTTTTTTTTTAATCATCTTTAGAAAACATGTGTCACTGCAACAGACTGGATATTTGTGTCTCTCAGAGTCTTGTGCTGGAATCCAAGTCCCCACTGCAATGGTACCGGGAGTGGGGTCTAGGGTAGGAGCATTGAGTCATGAAGGCAGAGCCCTCAGGGTAGGTTTGTGCCCTGTGAAAGGCACCCCAAGAGGAGCCTCTTCATCTTCTTCCTGTCTTATTCATATCAGTGAGAAATAAGCAGTCTTCAATGAAGAAGGTGTTCTCAAAAGAACCCCACCATGCTGGAACCCTGGCCTCAGCCTTCCAGACTGTAAGGATGAAGGAAATGTCTGCTATTTAGAAGACCAAAATAAAATGATTACCAATTTCCATCTTTCTTTTGTGTATTAGGAGAAATCAACAACACTTAAACTATATCTAATCCAAAGTAAAACTTAAAAGGAAAGAGGCTGTGTTAACTATAAAGTATTGGAGCAAGAAAAGAAAATTAACTAATATCCTATAGTGTGTTATCACAGGCTGCCGAAGCAATTGCTAGGTGATAGGCATACACTTTTCACCCTCATAAGCCATGAAGACATATTATCTCCAGAAAAGGGGCATGCTATCTTAAAGTCTGAGTGAGAAAAAGAGGCTAAGAGATATGAATAAATTTTCCCAAGCTCATTAGGAAGTAGGACCAAAATATTTGAATCTTGGCCTTAATTTATGTGCTTTCTCCCACACTCTATCAGGAGAATACATCTCACAAATGTCTAAACATGAACTGTGATGAGTGCTATTTATGACACCCATGCAGTGTAATCAGAGATCAAGGAAGGGAAAAACTAATTTTTTAATTTTAATTTTATTATTTTTCTTGTTTCAGAACTTTTGTTTGTTTATTTATTTATTTTTATGGCCAGCTCAGCCTGCCCTGAGGGCAGGGCTGGCACAGCATGTGGTTCCGGGGATCGTACTGCGGTCCCTGCGGTTTCCTAAGCAGGCGCTTCAGACCACTGAGCCATCCTGCCGGGCCCAGACAAACTATATTTAATTGAACCTCTAAAAGATGAACACACTTTTATTGAGGGAAAGAAATGGAGAACATTAAAAGTTAGCTTTTATCCCACAAAAAAGTCCCACTTTGACCTTTGGAGGGCTTGTGAAGGCAATGGAAAGAATGCATTTTCTACAGCAGAAATCCCCTGTGGTGGTGGAATTGCTAGAACAGTGGACACTTCATGTCCAGAAGCACCAATTTCCAGCCCATGAGACAGTGAAGCCTGAGGAAGGAGCGGAAGGCCTGGCTCCCCACAGGGCAGCTCAGCAACCAGGTGTGCACTCGGCCACGTCCATGTGCGGCCATGTCCATCCTCTCTGCACTTTACTACTGAAGCTCTCCTTTTTACAGTACTGAACTCAGGACTTTGCACGTGTGAGGCAGCTGCTTACGCCACTGAGTTATCTCCTCAGCCTGACTACTGAAGCTCTTTGGAACTTCCCTGAGATGAAGCTCACTGTCAACTGAGAGTCTTCTCATATCCCTTTTTTTTTTTTTCCTTTCAGATTGGCATAATCTTATACCTCACTGGCAGTTATTTGAACTTTTATCATCTCTCAGCTCCTGATAATTTAAACACTCTGGTCCTATTTATCATTAGGGTGAAAGTTCCACCTATAGTAAATACCGATTCACAATCAGTACTTTTCCCATCCTTTGAAGGGGAAAAAGACACAACAGAATCCAACGTTAAGCTCTAAGCCAGCACAAGACTCACAGACTCAGGCATCTGGAGTAGCCAAGCAGGCAATTCAATGAAAATATGTGTCAAGTAGCTACTGTGATCATAAAGCAAGAGACCATTGCCAACACTGGACCAGCCAAATACTGTGCAGTAGCTTGGTCCATGGTATCAGAGTTCTAGGAATTTAGCTTAGTTTAGTTTTTTTTTTTTTTTTTTTTTTTTAAGAAAGCCAGCAGTTTGGACACATAATATTTCCAGGTATTTTTCAATATTAGAATTTAATCTGCTTTAATCCCAGGTAGCCAGAACAAAACACACCCTTATGCTGTGACTTGATTCTCACACACAGGGCCTTAAGTATTTATTATGAGTGAAATAAGTATGAGCCAAGCATCTTCTCCGTGCTTCTCCACATACTGTTGAAGATACCAGAGATACCAGCACAAATACATTCCTTCACCTTCTTTTAAGGAGCTCACACTCTGGCAAGCAAATGTGTAAAATACAAATAATCTAATAGAAAAATGAATCATATAGTATCACAAGTATTTAATTGCAAATCTTGATGACTGCTATATGAGAAAAACATGTAGTAGAATCAGAACTAAAGAAAACGGTAAACTGGCATTAAGTTGACCCTAAATGATAAGCATGCATTTATTCACAGGAACATGTAAAGTCCTCTAAGCAGGGGAAAGAGTAAACATCTGTAAAGAGCAGGAAGTAGGTCAGGACTTGGCATGCTGGGGGACTTCACTCAGGCATCTGTAGAAAGACTCACACTTGACAAGACCAGAGAGAGAAACAGGGAGCCAGGCATGGATTTGTGGTCCATGTTAAGGATTTTGCGTCATCAGTGAACCCAGATGAACCGGCTCATCTCCTTCCATTTGTGGCTTCCATGCTTGGTGGCTTTTGATGTAAGAGTAATGCATATCCCTGTCCTACCTGCCTATCCCGTGAGCGGTGGCTTCATAATGTACTTCTTCCCACACCTGAAGAACCAAGACATATGCAGATCCCATGTAAGCTTACTCCGTGTTCTATGCGGAAAAGATTTTTCAAAAGATGGAGATGGGGAAGATGCAGTTAAACAAGGGAAACTGATGCTACTGCAGTGTAAAACTTTCTTTATTTTAGTGTTTTTATATATTTAGTGTAGGTTCTACAGGGTATCACTACACAGATCAGACTCCTGTTTTTAGCCTCCCAAGAGTTGGGATTACAGGCATGAGCCACCATGACCAGTCTAAGTCAGTGTCTCGCGTGCCCCGAGGGCGGGGCCGGCATGGCATGCTGTGCAGCGTAAAACTTTAAGAGAGCTGTTACAAATCTTCTCCATATGTTTCAGAGAGTAGCGAAAAGAAGGAGCATGATGTAGGGAGAGAAACTGGATTTTTATAATTGAATCTAGTAGCTGAAAAAAAATACTACATGAAATTAACAACAGTGAAAGTACCGCAGAAGGAAACACTAAAGAGCATGAACACGTA
The DNA here is from genome assembly GCA_004027025.1 of Myocastor coypus. Lineage (NCBI taxonomy): Eukaryota > Metazoa > Chordata > Mammalia > Rodentia > Myocastoridae > Myocastor > Myocastor coypus. Next base: position 5,534 of record PVJA010015830.1, on the reverse strand, counting down.
GCAACAGAAACTATTCAGAATGAAGCACAAAGATTTTAGAGAGAGTCTGAGCAAAATGCGCAGAGCATCAGTTAGCTGAAAGACAATATCTAGTGGCCTCATATTTATGTAATCTTGTCCCAGAATGGTAGAGACAGAAAAAGCATCTGAGCAAATCACAGCTGAAACCTGTCCAGATATGATAAAGGCCTTAAGACATAAAAGAGGTTAGACAATACCACACCAAAGCAATCACTATCAAGTTGCAAAAAAAAGAGAGAAAGAGAAGGCCTTAAAAGCAGAGGGAAAAGATGCCTTACGTACAGAGGAACAAATATGAATGGTAGTAGACATTCTAAACAACGCAAGTCAGAGGACAAAGAAGGGCCTGTCTAAACTGTTGGGAGAATCTTTCCACTCAGTACTCGAAGCAAAAAATTATTTTATGGCACAGACTTGAAGTCGCAGTCACTGGAGAGGCTGAGGCAAGGGGATGGAAGTTCAAGCCAAGCCTGGTCAACTCAGTGCGATTTTGTCCCAAAATACAAATGAAAACGTCCTGAGAATTTAGCTTAGTGCAAGGCCCCAGATTTGGTTCTCAGTATCAAAAGAGAAAAAAATAATCTTTCAAAATGAAGACAAAACAATATTCCAGATATATGAGAGCGGAAATAATTTCTTTCTAGCAAATCAGAAGAAAGGGAATTTATTCAGGTAGAAGAAAAATTTTGTCTGTGGGATACTCAAATTCTTAAGAGGAAATGAAAAGTTCTAGAAAGGGGGCAAATATAGAGAAGTCTTTCCTCACTTCTTTTTTTTTCCATTTTTAAAATTAATTTTAATGTGAAAGAAATAGCAATGAGACAGTTTCACAACAGGTTAGTAGGACAGGTGCAATCATTAATACACTGCATACTGTCTTTGTAATAGTTCAAGATGCAGACATGATATCTTGTCTAAACACTATTAATACAAATCTTTCTTCTCATTGAACTAAGAGAAGGTAGCTGTATATCATATTTTTTTTTCACTACAAGAGGGACCTTCATCTATATTCCCCTTGTTTTTTTTTTATTTTGTCAGAGATGGGTGTTCCACTACCATACAAATCTTTCTTCTCATTGAACTAAGAGAAGGTAGCTGTATATCTACCATATTTTTTTTCATTACAGGATGGTCCTTCATCTATATACCCCTTGTTTTTGTTTTGTTTTGTTTTGTCAGAGGTGGGTGTTCCACTGGCATTCAAATATTATGGGCACATAAATTCAGCAAAATAACCCAGTGTAGTTCAATTGTCCCTAACAGTAATGGGTTATCAGTAGAACTGGCAATGTCAGAAGTTATTGATTTGAGTCTTTTACAGCTCAGCATATTAATATGGCATTACATTTCATATCTCATGGTTAGACTTTTCTGCTGGATTGTTAAGACCAAGATAAAGCAAGATCTGCATAACAAAAAATGTAATTTTTGTATCTGACAAGATCAGTCAAATCCCCTCAGGATTTACCCTGAAACCATGTACAGCTTTGTAGATCTTTTGTTAGCATCAACTGTCTGGATGAGTCATGGCCATTTCTTGACCAATTTGCTCTCTGTGAAAGTCTGAAAGAATGTTTTCTCTCTAGGTGACTCTCCTTAGACACACTATACATTCTAACTTCTTGAAAAGACAATTGTTTACATATTAAAGCAAAAATTATTTGTTATGGCCTAAATTATATGTACAGAAATAAAATGTGCCAGGTGGGGTGGCACCTGACTGTACCCAGCATTCTGGAGGCTGAGGCAGGAGGACTGCCACAAGTCTGAGGCCACACTGCAATATATAGTGAACTCAGCCTGAATTACAGAGTGAGACCTTGTCTCATATTTTTGTACTGGATTTCACTGTACAGCTCAGACTTGCAGTGATCCTTTTGTTTTCAGCCTCCCCAGGGCTGGTGAAGAGTGGTAACACAGGTGTGTGTCCCCACTCTGAGACTTGACCACGGGCTCAACACAGGGCCAGTGTGGCATGTGGTACCAGGGATGGAACCCCAGTGCCTCTGCTTGCCCAAGCAGGTGCTTAGTCCACTGAGCTATCTCGCCTGCTCTTTTCTTTTCTTTTCTTTTCTTTTCTTTTCTTTTCTTTTCTTTTCTTTTCTTTTCTTTCCTTTCCTTTCCTTTCCTTTCTTTTTTGGTACTTTTTTATTTTAGGGAAGGGTCTAGAGGGTGCTCAGGGTCTCACTACTAGATCAGACTTGCAGTGATCCACTGTTTACAGCCTCCCAAGAGCTGGGATTACAGGCATGTGCCAACACGCCCAGTCTCAATTGCCATCTCAGCACACCCTGGCAGCGGGGGTGGGGCCGCGGCCAGCATAGCTGGCCTGGGGATGGAACCCCAGGTCCCTGTGCCTGCTTGAAGTTGCTTTAATCCGCTGAGCTATTCAGCCAGCCCTGAGACCTTGTCTCATAAACAAAATAGAAATATAAAATGTATTGAAACAATAACACAAATGCTATGAGGGAAGAAGTAGAAATATATTATTGTAAGCTTCTAACTAAGTGAAATGGTATAGCAGTATTTGAAGGGAGATCGTAATAATTTGAAGATATATATTATAAACTGAAAGGCACTACGAATGAAACAAGCAAAACTAATAAGCCATTAGTGCAGATTATTTAAATAACTCACTTTAAATTACTCAAAGGAAATCAGTCAAAGAGAGGAAAAATAACAAAGACTAAATAAGAAAACAGATGGGAGGACCATGTTTTAAACACAAATTCTGGAGTGAGGATTCCATTCTCTATTTTGTTTTTGACTGTAGTTCTAAGAATATACACATTGGTCAAAACTCTGCAAATATTATGCAAAATTTAGCAAACTTTTTTGCATACACATTTTTCTTTGATAAAGATGATGAGTGGGAGGGAGCAGAGGAGGGTGGTAAGAAAGAGACAAGACAGAAAAAGAAAGACACACAGTAAGAGAAAGAGGGGGAGAAAAAATTAAGCATTTCTGTTTTTAAAAGTACAATTACTTAATAGTTCCCACTGGCCCTTTCCCTGTCATGGAAAACATTTCAGGCTTGGTTTCTGGCTGCCCACTTCTGCTCTCTGTTGGTCTCACCTCCTAGCTCGAGGAAATTAAGGGAGCAAAGATAACCACCTCCCTAAGAGAAAGCCTGGCAGCTGATGACAGCCATGCTTCCACTCAACGACTTGAGCAAAGAGAAGCAGCTGCGTGCGCTGTCTACAACACTGACCTCTCCCCCTCCTGAACTTGCTTGCCCCATCTCTACCACATCTTCCTTTAATTGTGGGGAGCCTCACCCAGCCCTCTGTTCTTCTTTTAGTCTTGCACATTTTAGTTCCCCTTCTGTTTCTATACCCTGTTGCACTCCTAGCAGCAGTCAAGTAACTCTGGGGCTGTCCCGGAAAGTGCAGTGCACCTAAGTGGTTTTAAGGGATCATCGGGCGCAGGAGGAACAGGAGCAAGGAATCCTACCTTCAGGACACAGACATGGTTCATCTGTACAAAAACAGACAGGCTGTGTGCAGGAGCTGGAGCCCGAGGTGCTGGGACAAAGCGGAGATAATCTGATGGTAGAGATGCAGTAAAGAGATAAAGCAGGGCTGAGGGGAGCTACAAGGAAGTTATGTTGCGGAAACCAAGCCTGGAACCAGTATGGGACCTCCAGGGCCCATGGAAACAGAACACAAACAGTTCTAAGAGTACATAAGTATAATCAAGACAGGCGGCTAAGTATAAATGAGGTGACTTATTTATACTCAAGGACCGTAGAAAAAATATAACCTGTTCTTCAGTCCGACAAAAGTGATCAAAGCCTCAGATTATATTTAAACAACTGTTGAGATACTTTGGAAAAATAACTTGCTAATCCTAAACTCACTAGTAATGGTTATTCTTCTGCTCATCATATTAAAGTCTTTATAACTACATGAACATAGAAGTAGACACACAAGGACTGATTGGAATACATCGTGAATGTTTAAATTTAAAAATGTATTAATCCAGGAGATGAGGAGATAGCTCAGGGGCATAAGCAACTGCCTGGCGAGCACAAGGTCCTGAGTTTGATCCCCAGTACCAAAAAAAAAAAAAAAAGTTATTAATGCAAAAGACATAATGCCAAAATTGTGAATTATGGAGTAAGTATGTTGGAAGCAAGGAGAGTATTTTGAATATTCTGAGGGGATCAAGTGATAATGTTTCTTTTACTGTAACACACTTTCAAATTTAAACATACACTATATTTGTGATCACATCTTATTAATCAAATACTTGTGGCAACAGATGTCAAATAAAAACATCACAGTGTGCCTTTATCCTTGCTTTCACTGGATCTGGCACTGCATGACTTCTGGCTTTTTTGCAAAGTGAGAAAGACCCTGAAAGGTGAATGTCTGCAATAGATTCAGGACGCTGAGGCAGCGCAGCAGGGTAACTGCGGACGCTCAGGACAGGGTGCTTCAGCAATACTTCTGCAGGTGCAAGAACAATGGGAGAAGTGCATTCGGGGTGAGGGAGAATATTCCGAGGAGTAAATGGCAATGAGGCTTCTCTGGTAAGAATCTTTTAGAATTTAAACATTCACTGTACATTCTGATCATGCCTCATACGAAATCTTCCCAACTGATGAGCATTCCTGGAGGTGTGTGCTATGCAGCAAGCTCATCTCAGATGCTTCAGACTTAGGCTGATGGAAAAGTGGCCTTTAGAAGTTGCCAGACGCCCTCATGGTTTTCACTCCTCTAGGTGCTTCTTACTCTGACCACACATCCCCTGCGGAGAAAATGGACGATGAGGTGGCCCCAGGCCAGGAGCACACCTACGAGTGGGTCATCAGTGAGGACAGTGGGCCCACAAAGGATGATGCCTCATGTCTCACACACATCTATTACTCTTACCAGAATCTGGTAGAGGACTTCAATTCAGGGCTTGTTGGACCACTGCTCATCTGCAAGAAAGGTAAACCAACAATAAGGCAAGACTGCATCTGCAAAGATGCTGCGGTGCCAAGGAGCACCGCCACAGGTGAGGTTGGGGAGCATCTTCATAACTCCCAGTCCATCAAGTAGACAGAAAAGAATGCAAGGTCCAAAGCACTGTTGGACAAGAGAAAAAAGACCTCACATTAGGACTCGGGTCATCCTCAGTTTCTTCTAATCCCTCCTTCGTCTCAGCCATACAAGCTTCTCCCAGCACATGTCTATTTGCAAGCATGTTCTGACATTCCATTTATATAGTAACACTTACTGCAAGGCTAACATCTTCCTGAGTGTGTGCAAGAACCAATTTTCTGATGTATTCTTGGTAAGAACTTAGGCTAACATAATTGACATGGTTAAAGTTTGGGTTGGTAATTTGATCTATAAAAACATGCAACTCCAACTTTGATTCTTACAAGTTGAGCACTTCAGATGGGAGGTTTCAAAAGTATTCAAATGACTTTCTAAGAAATTACACTGAATGGGCTTCTTAAGAACACCCACCAAGCCTTGTCCGACCTTTCCCCAGTTGGTCACAGCCTGGGATCCAGT
>PVJA010015829.1:6204-44710 GCA_004027025.1 Myocastor coypus | reverse complement strand
AAGAAGAAGAAGAAGAAGAAGAAGAAGAAGAAGAAGAAGAAGAAGAAGAAGAAGAAGAAGAAGAAGAAAAAGAAGAAGGAGGAGGAGGAGGAGGAGGAGCAGGAGAAGGAGAAGAAGTAAAGATGGATGAGTGTGAGTGTGTTTGTAGTTGCTTCTGCATCTTCTAAACTATTGCATTGATCCACACCTCTATTTTTTACAGTACCATGCTGACTTTAGCACAGTAGCTTGTGGTATAATTTTAAGACAGGAATTGTCTTAAATTGACTTTGTTGCCCAAGAGTGTCTTTGGTATTCTAGGTCTTTTGTGGTACCAATAAACTTTAGGAATGATTTCTCTATCTTCATGAGGTATATTTGTGATATTTTGATTGAGATTGCACGAAATCTATATAGCAATTTTGGTATTATGGCCATCTTCAAAATGTTGCTTCTTCCTATTCAAGAGCAGGCAATATTTTTCCATTTTCTGAATTCCTCTATGATGTCTTCTTCCAGAGTACTATACTTTTCAATGCATAGATGTTTTACTTCTTCAGTTGGAGTAATTTCTAAGTATTGCATTTTCCATGGTGCTACTATAGAATTATTGTTCCTCTTATTTTTCACATTGTGAGTTCGCTATCTGTATAGAGGAATGCTAATGAGTTTTGGGTTTTGACTTTCTATCCTGCAATGTTCCTGAATTCGCTTATTAATTCTCGGAGCTTCTTATGGACTCTTTTGTTTCCTCTAAGTAGAGTATCATGTAATCTGCAAATAATGATAACATAAATTCTTCTCTACCAATATTTTTTCCTTTTCCCTCTCTTTTCTAATGACACTAGCTAATGATTACAGAACTCTGTTGAATATGAGTGATGATAGAAGGCATTCTTGTCTTGTACCAGATCTCAGAATAAAAGACTTCAGTTTTTCCCCATTTAGAATTACATTAGTCATTGGATTATCATAGATGGCTTTTATCAGTCGCCATCTATTCCAATTTACTACAGGACTTCGAACATGAATGAATATTGCATTTTGTTTTTGTTACTTTTAATAAGAAATAGCTATGTATAACAATTTGACAGTTTCAATACACATTAGTAGTACATTTCAATATTTGACATAATGAATATTGCTGTCCTACATTTAGTCATACAAAGCGCAGGGTGTAGCTGTTATAATTTTTTAAAATCATTATTGGTACAACAAAATTTCTTCTCATTAAGCTAAGAAAAATTAGTTGCATATTTAATCCAATGTTCAATAATTGCAGTGTGCTATTAGTAAAACTGGAAATGTTGAAAGTTGTTGATTCAAACCGTTTACACCTCATCATTCTAATGTAGCTTTCCATTTTATGCCTGTGGTTAAACTTTTCTGATGGGTGTTTGAGGGCAAGTTTAAGCAAGACCTGTATAACAAAACATGTAATTTTTGTATCTCTCAAGGTCAGTCAAATACCCTCAGAATTTACTTTGTAGAACTGTTGTCAGTGTCAGCCATCTAGATGAGTCAGAGCCATTGCTTGATCTGTTTGCTCTCTGTAAAAGCCTGAAAAATGTTTTCTCTTTAGGTGACTCCCCTTTGGCACATTATGTATCTTCCGCCTCTTTCCTCTGTAGCCCCATAATCTCCTTGAACTGAAAGTTTGGGAAATTATTGAATTATAGAATGTTATAGCACAGGTTCTGCTCTGTCCTGAGTCCTCACTGAACTTGAAGGCCTAGGGTCAAAATATTATTTATCCTTGTAGCTATTCTTGTTCTCTAATTTTTAGTCTGTAAACTTAAATTCTTAACCCACCAGAAGAAAAGCTTAGTGATACTATTACTCTACAACATAGGTACTTAAGCATGACATCACTGTATTTCTGAGTATGAAACATCTTACACTTAAATTAGAATTGGTATTTTCTATCAATTATTGATACTCTAATAAATCTCCATAGAATGTGATAAAAGCAGTTACACATTTTTCACATTTAGAAATCAAAATATATCCAAAAATGTTGTTGGTCAATCCTATGACGTTTTCCTAGTCTCTTACTCTCATTTAATATCCTGTTTTGTTTTCTTGAAAACGAACTTTATTTGAGAAAGTGTATAACAGTAACTGAAATTACATTAGAAGCAGCACACTTCTAAAAGACCAGAATGACAGAATTCCAAGCATATTTTTACTTTTACATATTGCTATCCTCAGGGTCAAAAACATTAAGAGGTTCCTAGGACCATCAACAAATTCATCCCATGTATATAAGTGCATGGCTTTGCCCCTGCCATGCTTTCTATGTTTTTTCCTTGCAGTCAATTAATTGTTTAACCTTTAAGTTCTTGATTTGTATTCAGCTGTGTTATATGTCTCCATTTTTTTTCTGCTTTTGAGCTCTTCCACTAGGGAGACTATATGATATTTACACATATAGGTCTCCTTGATTTCACTTATGAGTATATGTTCAAGATACATCGATTTATATAGGAAGTCTTCAAGTATATCATACTGTATAGCTGAGTAATATTCCATTGTATAAAACCACCACATCTTTTCCAAGCATTTTTCAGATGATGCACACTTTTGTATTTTCCAAGATTTGGCTATTACAAATTGTGCTGCTATAAACATAGGTGCACAGATATCACTATGGTATGATGTTTTCAGTTCTTCTGGGAAATTTCCCAGTAGGGGGATAGCTGGATTGAATGACATTTCAAGTTCTACTTTTTTAAGGAGTCTCCACACTGCTCGCCATAATGGTTGCACCAGTCTTCATTCCCACCAGCAGTGGAGAAGAGTTTCTTTATCCCCACAGCCACTGCAACATTTGCTTTTGCTTGATTTCATTGTGAACACCATTCTTTCTGGGATGATGTGGTATCTAAGTGTTGTTTTAATTTTCATTTTACACATGGCTAGTGAAGTGGAGCATTTCTTCATGTATTTGTAGAATTGTTGAATTTCTTTCTGTAAGAACAGCGTTTTCATCTCAGATGCCCATTTCTGGATTGGGTGTTTGAATTTTGGGACTCCAATGATTTTTAGTTCTGTATAGATTCTAGGTAGAAGAACTTTGTCTGAATACTTATTAGTTAAAACCTTTTAGAAATTTGTGGGTTATCTTTTCACTCTCTTGGTAATTTCTTTTGAGGTGTAAAAACTTTTTAGCCACAGGAGCTCCCAGTTGTTGATTCTTTCAACTGCTAAATGTGCATTTTGACTTTGTCCATAATTCTTTCCCTACCCCAATGTCTTCAAGATTTTCTCCCACTTTTTTCCCAGGAGATTTAATGTTTCTCTTTTAATATTTAGATTGTTAATCCATTTGGACTTTAGTTTAGTAAATGATGATAGACCTAGGTCAAGTCTTAGTTTTCAGCACTGGGAGAGCCAGTATTGCCAACAGCATTTCTTAAAAACAGCTATTGTTCTTTCACCGAACATGTTTGGCCCCTTTGTCAAAGATAAGGTGTCCGAGTGTGTTTGTATTTGATTCTGCACCTTAACTATTCCATTGGTCCTCAGGTCTATTTTTGCCAATACCATGCTGATTTTATCACTGTAGCTTTTTTTTTTTTTTTTTTGTCTTTTTGAGACAGGGTCTCACTATGCAGTTGAGGCTGGCCTTGAGCTCACTTTTGTAGCCCAGGCTGGTCTCGAATTCACACCGATCCTCCTGCCTCAGCCTCCCAATGCTGGGATTACAGGCATGCACCACCATGCCCAGCTATCATTGTAGCTTTGTAGTATAATTTATGTCCAGAATTTTAATGCCTCCTGCCTGTCTTGGTTGCCCTGGATTGTCTTTGCAATTCTATGTCTTTTTTCTTTTTTGTTCCAGATAAATTTTAGGAATGATTTCTCCAGATCTGTGAGGTATATTGATGCAGATTGCATTAAATCTGTACAACAATTTAGGAAGTATGGCCATCTTCACAATATTCATTCTTCCTAACCAGGACCAGGGAATATCATTACATTTTCTGAAATCTTCTAGCATCTCTTTTTTTTTTTTCAGAATAGTGTGCTTGTCATTAAAAAAGTATTTTTCCTCTTTAGTTAGGTTAATGCCGAAGTATTTCATTTTCTTCAGTGCTATCATAAAAGGTACTGTTTCTCTAATTTCTCTCTCAATGTGTTTGTTATCTGTGTAGAGGAATGTTATTGAATTTGTGTGTTGACTTTGTATCCTGCTACTCTTCTGAATTTGTGTACTAACTCTAGTAGCTTCTAAGTGGAGTGTTTTGCATTGTCCAAGTAGATTATTGTGTCATCTGCAAATAATGATAATTTAACTTCTTCTTTACCTATTCTTATTCCTTTTATTTTCCTCTCTTGTCTGTTGACTATAGACAATGATTCCAGAACTATATTGAATAGGAGGGATGATTGAGGACATCCCTTGCCTTGTACCAGATCTGAGAGGGAAAGACTTCAGTTTTTCCCCATGTGTAATTATTTTAGGTATTAGATTGTCATAGATGCCCTTTATCAGATTGAGGTAGAGACCTTCTATTCCAATTTTCTGTAGGATTCTAAAGATGAATAAGTGCTAGACTTTGTCAAAAGCCTTTCCTGCGTCAATTGAGATGATCATATGATTTTTTTCTTCAATCTATTGATATAGTGTATTGCATTTATAGATTTGCATATATTGAACCATCCTTGCATCCCTGAGATGAATCCTATCTGGTCATGCTTTAAAATCTTCTTTATGATTTGCTATATTCTAGTGGTGAGGATTTTATTGAGGATTTTTGCACCTATGTTCCTGAGAGAACTTGGCCTGTAGTTATCTTTTTTAGTTGTATTTCTCTCTTGTTTTGTTATCAGTATAATACTTGCCTCTAGGAATGATTTTGGGATCATTGCTTCCTTTTCAATTTCGTTTCAGAGTTTAAAGAATATTGGGATTCTGAATTGCATAAATTTCTTGTAGAATTCTGTGGTGAATCCATCAGGTCCTGGACTTTTCTTTGTTGGTAGGCTTTTTATTACATTTTATATTTTATTGACTATTATTGGGTTATTGAGAGATCTTATATTTCTTCATTTAGTTTTGGTAATTTGTACCTTTCTAGGAACTTATCCATTTCATCAGTGTCTTCAGTTCTGTGAAAATAAAGATTCTCAGTGTAGCTATTGATGATCTTCTGGATCTGCACTGGATCTGTGGCAATGTCACCCTTTTCATTTCTCATTGCTTGAATTTGAGTTTTTTCATTACTATTTTTCATGAGATTAGCTGTGGGTTTATCAATTTCTTTTTCACTTTTTCAAAGAGCCAAGCTTTTGATTCTTTAATTCTTTCTATTGTTTTATTTGTCTCAATTGAATTAATTCTTCTCTGTTCTTTATAATATCCTCCTGCCTTTGGGCTTTGAATTTGGTTTGCTCTTCCTTTTCTAGGTGTATGTGCATAATTATGGTATTTCCTTGGTCCCACTCTATTTTCTTAACGTATGAGTTCCGTGCTATATATTTCCCACTTGGAACTGCTTCTACTGCATCCCCTAGCTTCCATTAAGTTGTGTTTGAATTTTCATTACATTGTAAATAGTGCTTAATTTCATTGGCAATCTCCTGGTTTCTGACATAGGTGCTGTTTAATTTCGATGTGCTCACTCTTTAGAATATCTTTTAGTAGTCTCTGTAGGGTTGGCTTTGTTATCATTAAATTCTTTACTTTCTCTTTGTCATGGAAATATTTCATTTCTCCATCAAATTTGAATCAGTTTTGCACTACAGCAGTCTGGGCTGAAATTTGTTTTCATAGATCACTTTAAACACACTTTTCGATGCTCTTCTTGATTTCATGCTTTGTAAAGGGTAATCTGATTTTATTCTGATGGCTTTTCCTATAAATGTGATTTGTTTCTTTTCTCTAGTGGCTTTTTTATATTGTTCTTCTGCTGGATTTCTAGACTCTTCATTATTACTTTTTGGAGTGTGGTGTTAATTGGGTTGATGTTATTTGGAGTTCTATATGCTTCGGTTAATGCCAGAATGTTTTCCCACATTTGGGAAGTCTTCTGCTATTACCTGTGTCCATATTGTTTTTATATCACTTGTTTTCACTCCTCTCTCATTGATACCTATCAGTCTTATCTTGTTCATCTTTGCGTCATCTCACACATGTTTAATTATTTCTTCCTGCTTTCTAGTTGTTTTTAGTACATCCTTTCTTACCCTTTCACTGGCTGCAACAGTGTCTTCAAGATATGAAACTTTCACTTTCATGTGAATGTTTATTCAGGCTCCTGATTGAGATTTTAAGTTATTGTGTATCTCTTTGAGTCTGCTTCATGCAATCTATTTCTTTTCCATATTGCTCATTCAATGAATGCATCAGTTTTCTAATCTCCTCTAAATTTTTATCAGTGTATTCTGTAGAAGCAATTGTTTATTCCTTCATTATAGTTGTTCTTTCTTTTTTTACTTCAGAGATTGTTTCTGCTCTAATTTTCTCTCTACCTTTCTGCAGTTGTTTCTTTACTTCAGATGGTATTACTTCTGAGGTTCGTGTTTTTAACTCAGAGATTATTTCTGATCTGATTACCTCTATACCTTTCTTCATTTATTTTCTTCAGATGCTATTACTTCACACATTTCACTTATGTGATACCCAGTTTCTTCTACACTTTTGTCTTCTGTGTTTATTCTGGTTGGGCTCGGGGCCTGAGATTGTATTTTGCTCCTTCTTTTTGTTCTTTTTTTAAAATTTGATTTATTTTTTCTTGTTTCAGATCCTTTGTTTGTTTATTCACTCATTTTTATGGCCGGCTCAGCCTGCCCCGAGAGTAGGGCTGGTGCAGCATGTGGTGCCGGGGATAGAACTGTGGTCCCTGAAGCCGCCCAAGCAGGCGTTTTAGACCACTGAGCCATCCTGCCGGGCCCCTCTTTGTTCTTTTTTAGAGCCATTTCCTCTGATCTTTTGTGTGGAGCTTTGGTGCAGTTATAAACTTATCACCTATTGAAGTTCTTACTGAAGACATTATACAGTTAAGGCAGTTATAGTTTTGTATTTACAGAACTACTGTGGAGATCACTAATAATGGGTAATGATATTTGACATAATTTTGTATCTAATTGGTTTGTGTTTCAGATAGTAAGAGCAAACAGTTATGTCTGTGCAACTGAGCAGATGTTATACTGGGAATTTCTATTTAGTTTAGTTTGGCTAAGTTCTGTCTGACCATATCCTCTTGATGTACCTAGGGTCTTTCAGGCAGACTAGTTCACCTGGTTATCTGTTGGGCCCTGTGTAGGTCAAGAATGAAAAATAGAAGACACTTTCCTATATCTGGTTTCAGCAAAGTGTCTGAGCCTACCAGGTATGGATCTACCAAGCTTGAGCTCAACCAAAAGTGTCTATCTTAGGTCCTGCTTCTCTCTTAGGCTTTTTGCTATTGCAGTCCATGAGAGTAAACTCCCCACATATACAGGGCTTAGGCTTGGTCCAGAGAGGATCAGGAAGTGCAGCACAGACCATCTGCCTTATGCTGCAGTTGGATTGGACTGTAGGAGATATCAGATTTAGACTATAGGAAATATCCATTTTTTCTTATATTAACTGTTTATATACATTCTTAAAAGTCAATGGAAGCATGTAATCAGCTTGTGTTTACCTCTTATGTAGCTACAACTATAACAATGTTAACGTATTTGTACATTTTTTTGCTATGCTCTACTGTTGCCTCTACTGAATTTTGCAATAATGATGAGCATGCACATGTTACCAGTTGTCATGTTGTCTCCATATGATGATGTGATAATGATCACTATGCTCAGGTGCAAGAAGTGGGGCTACACTGTACTCTGGGGAGGGATGGTTCTCCTGCCATTGCATGACTGCTGTTGAAATGTTCTCAAGGATGGAGCTACTTCTGTAATCCAGGCCTAACGTCAAGCTCTGTGCTTCAAAGAGATCCAGGTGTCCTGTTACATGCCCATCAATCTACCACTCTTCCCTCCTAAGGGTCTCTGAGATGTTGTGGAAAGAACAAAAGAGCAAATTTTACATGTTCTTAAACTGGCAGCTCACAGAAGCTCCTTCAAGAATCTGTAGGTGTCAAGTTAGATTTGTGCTGGTTTGATATTTCTTAAGACTTTCAAACCAAATTAGTCCCTCACTAAACACCTCCGTTGCAATTGACTAATTACTTCATAAAGACTCTTGTGCCTGAGGAGTCAGTACTTCACTCAGAGGCTCAATCTAATGGCCTGAGGCATTCACTGGGAGTGTTTTCATTCTGTCCATGGAAGAAGCAGGAGCTGCTGTCTGTGAGCACTATACTGAAAAGCACTCATTGAGCTAAGTTCCAAGTTGGAAAGATCTCATGGAAGAGTGTTTGTCTTCTGTAAGATACCTCTTTACATTTTTTTCTAACTTGTTTTGGCACAGGAACTCCTGAGTGTTGTAAGCTATCCCTTCATGTTTTATTCCTGTAATTAACAATTTAATAACTTTTCACAGTAGGAGAAGTTGTACATATTCCTCATGGAAGGTTGTTCTCTCCCTTTTCTCTAGGTTTTCCCAGAACAGTTTTGTTCTGTGAAGACCTTCTACCATCTCAGAACTTTTCCTCTCTGAATGAAATCTATTTATTGTGTCTTAAAATCGCAACACTAGGGTTCAGAACTTTCTTCAACATCAGTTATTGGGGATTTCAGATAAAATCCCATGGAAATTTCCAAAGTCTTAAAAGCCAAAGGCAGTAAATCTTGCAAGTTAAAAATATTTTTTGATATCTAAGGCTGCCAGCTTTATTCCTCTGGAATAGGCAGTATCAGTAGACTACCATTGCAGTATAGTATCATCTTGTCTATAGAGACTGCCATTATGAGTTATTTTTTTCAACATGTCCAGTGTTTGCTTTGTGATTAGCAGCTTAATCTTGTATACCTCTGTCTCCAACCCTACTTGACACTGATTAAGAAATGACACTGATTCTAGGGAATGAAAAATGCCATTGTTACCCTCCAGGAAATTCATGTACCCATATCAATCTTGTGGTCTGTAGACTATTAGCAAATGTCCAACTCACAGTATTTCCAGTAGAACACTGGATTGGTCCTATAGTTATTTCTTTTGTCCCATAATGCATAATTAGAATAGATATACTAAGTACTTGTCAGAATACTACCATTGCCTCCAGATCCTGTGCAGTAAGGGATCATATAGTTATAAAGGCTAAATGGAAGCTATTAAAGTTGTCTTTACCTAGTAAAGTAGTATACAAAAAAAAAAAAAACAATATCACATACATTGATGAATTTCAGAAACTAGTACCATTATCAAGAATTCAAAGGATACTAAATAGCTCCATTGAATTCATACATTTGGACTGTGAAGATGGGTCAATCTTATAAAATGATGATATAGCACCATAAACTGAATCAAGTCGTGGCTCTAATTGCAGCTGCTATAATAAATACTGTTTCCTTGTTTCATCAGAACATACATCTGGTAATTGCTATGAAGTTCTTGATTAGGCCAATGTTGTCTCCATACATAGCTATAAGGTCCATCAGAAATTATTTGTTTACAGCTGGCAAGACCAGCAATGTACCTCTTATGTTCTACCTCAGGGTTATATTAACACTAACACTGTGTCAGCATGTAGTTTATAGTGATCTTCATCAACTGTTTACCACACAAGTTATCAGATTGATCCATTACATCGATATGCTGACTGGACTAAGCAATCCAGAGATAGAAACCATTCTTCATTTGTTAGGAAAGCACTTGTGAACCAGAAGATGGGAAATACATCAAAATAAAATTCAAGGTTCTTTCACATCAGTCATCGGTCCAGGAATCCAGTGGTGTGAGGCATGTAGAGATATTCCTTTTAATGTAAAAGTTAATTAGATACATCAAGCTCTGCCTAAAACAGAAAAAGATGCATAATGCCTATTTGTGTTAAATAGAACTATTTGGATTTTGTGGGGTGTTTTTATTTATTTTTTTTTTATTTTAGGGAAGGGTGTATGCGGTGTTTAGGGTTTCACGACTAGATCAGGCTCATAATGATCTGGCTGTTTATAGGCTGCCAAGAGGTGGCATTATATGTGCACACCACCACATCTAGTCTCAAATGCTCACTCAGCAAGCCTGGGGGCAGGGCCAGCACAGAAAGCCCAGGGATAGAAGCCCAGGCCACTGCACCTGTTTTCAGGAGCTTTAATCCACTCATCTATTTGGCCAGCCTGCCTATTTGTATTTTAGATAAAGTACTTTTCTCACTCAAGTATTTTGCTCTGTGCTATTCCCGAGTAACTCAGAAAGTTGCTAAGTGAGAGACTTTCAGAACAAAGAAGGCTTTGCAACACACCCTGCATTTTGTGCAGGCTGCCATCTCAATGGGGTCATATTATCCAGCATATCCAATGGGATCTGTAGTTTCAATGGCTTGTGGGGATGCTGTTGTGAATTTCTGATAAGTCCAGAGACCTATAACATTGTGGAGTAAGGCTCTGCTGTCATTTACAAAGACCTTATTTCCCTTTTATAAATAGCACTTGGCCTGCTGTTGTGCCTTAGTGGAAAAAAAAAAAAAAAACTCCTTGGGCATGGGACTACCGTTTAACATTTGATCTTATTTACCTATAATAAGCGGGATATTTTTAATGAGCTGGGTATTATCTAACCTATAAATTTTTATTTTTATTTTTATTTTTTAAGGGAAGGAAGGGAGGCACGAAAGAAGCAAGGAATGGAGGGAGGCAGAGAGAGAGGGAGGGAGTGAGGGAAAATTGGGAGAGAGTAAGAGAGGGAAGGAAGAAGGAAGGGGAAAAGAAGAAGTTCAGGCAAAAAAGAGATAAAGAAAGCAGAGAAAGAAGGAGAGGGAAGGAAGAAAGGAAGACAGAAAGAAGGAGAGAGGGAAGGAGGAGGAGCTGATCCATAAATTTTTAAATTTGAAGGAGTCCATCAATTCTTAGAAATAGTGTACATATTTTAGGAACATGATCGGAAATTGGATGATAAAGATATTTGGGAAAGAGGTATATGTATGGACCTCTCCATATGGGCAAGTGGCTAAAAATATTTGCATTTCACATAAATGTCCACTGTTATGGTTTATGTCTAGTTGTCCCCCCAAAGCCTCATGTAGTCATTGGGTGGGGACTTCTATAGATTGAGATTTGATCCATGATCCCTGGGATTATATGTTTTAATACTGATGGGATTATCGGTCTGAGTAGGTCTAGGACTATGGGTGTGGTCTAGGGCAGATATCCTAAGGCAGAGAGCCGGACAGGAATATAAAGAGAGACAGAGAGACAGACGAGAGCTGTTGCTCTGCTGCCCTGATTGATTGGCTGCTTCTGCCACCATATTGTTGCTGTTCCACCGCCACGAACTGGATGCTCTCTGCCCTGTTCCAATCAGCATTGGGCCAGCTGAATATGAACTGAAACCTCTAGTAACTGTGAGCTAAACAAACCTTTCCTTCCCTCATTGTGAGTGTCCGGTATTTGTCCCAGCAACAATAGAAGAGTAACTAAGACACCCACTAAAATTGATATCAATAGAAAAATATTTTAACAGTCAAGTAGATATGATGACCCGTTCCATAGATATCAGTTAACACATTTCTTAAGCAAACCCTGTCCTTGCCAAATGTAGTCATCAGCAGTGGGACCATGGTGACAGTAACAAGCTTATGCTTGGGTTCAAATTCATGGATTCCCACTCCCCAAATGTGGTCTGGCTTTGGCCACTTCAGAAAGCCCAATATGCCAGGAACAGGGACAAATATTCATTCCTGCTTATGGTTCTATTACCTGGGGTGATTAGTGTGATACCTGGTGTAAATTTCTTTTAATTGGATTGCTTCCACCATGGAAAGGACAATGTTTTCTATTTATTAGGGTAGACACTAATTGTGGGTATGGATATCATCCCTTCTTTTAATGTTTGTGCCAAAATTAACATTTATGGACTTTTTCAATGCTATATCTACAAATGTGGAATTCTACATTCCATTACCTGTGTCCAAAAATACATGGCATAACCCAAGAAGTGAGGCAACATGCTCATGCTCTTGGAATTCACTGCTTTTAATGTTTCTCAGTATACAGAAATAGCTGCACTGATAGAAATCTGGAATGGATACTGTTACAGTGACAGCGGCTTCCTGTATGGTAACAATAATCTTCAAAAAGATGCATATGCTTTGCATCAGTGTCCACTACACCGTACTGTGTCTCCCATAGCCAGAATTCACAGGTCTAAGCATGAAGGGGTGGAAATGGAAATGATATCATTCACCATTTCACAAATAATGCATAGCAAAATGTTTGTTCCTGCTCCAGTGATCTTGTCCTCTGTTTGCTTAACAGTCTAAATTCCAGAGGAGGTCTTGCCGAATAGCTCAGCAGACTAAAGCTCCCTCTTAGGCAGAGCATAGAGGCTGGGTTTAGATTCTTGGCTTGCCTCACTGGCCCAGCCACAAGGGCCAGAATAGATAGAAATTGAGACTGGGCGTGGTGGCACATGCGTATAATCCCAGCGCTTGGGACGATGAAAATAGGAGAATCACTATGAGTCTTATCGACATAGTGAGACCCTGTAGACCCTGTAACAAATACATAAAAGAGAAGGAACTCCAAAGAAAAGAAGACTTGAATGATGAAGATATACAATGATACTAATCATTGAACTGGAGGCTAATACTTATCACTGGTCATTTTTCTCATGCCACTTAGTAAACAAGCTACAAAAAGGAGTTATCATGTTGGGAGGAGGGATTGATTCAGGTTATCAAAGGGAAATTTGACTATTACTTTGCAATGGAGACAAGGAAAAATATACTTGCAGTGCAGGATATATCTTAGATTGATTTTTTTACTGTTTTCATGCCCTTTTATTAAGATAAGTGTGAAATTACAATAACCCAATACAGGCAAGATGAGAAGTCACCTGGAACCTTCAGGATTGAACAAATCACTTCATCAAATTATAGAAACACCGCCTTAGGTATTGCTGAACACGAAGTGAATAAACAATGAGAAGTAGTAGAAAAGGTGGATGTAAACTATCAACTCTGAGTCTGTGATTGGCTATAGTATTGAGGATTGTAATTATAATTATCTTCTCAAAATATGCTTCCTATCTAATATTTTGACAGACTTAATATTACTTCTTAACTATAGTTAATCGTGTTATAATTCTTAAGATATAAAAACCTAGGAAGAAACCTCGCCCAAAGAATATCTGTGTTGTATTATATTTTTTGAGTTTTATTTATTTAAAGAGAACAAATTTAATGGCAATAAAACAAAACATTATAAACAATACAGAATTTTAATAAGTGAAATGATATGAACTCAATGACACTTGTTGTACTGTATAATGTTGTCTTCAAATTCATTGTTTAGATTACCAGCTATGTGTATGCAAAATTAGAAAAAAGTAATAAGAAATTAAGAAGAGAGAATAGACCATTAACTTCTCATTTCTATAGACTATTAGAAAACAACTTTCCCCCGTCACTTCTTTAGAGTTCCACATGCTGAGGGAAATGTGCCTTGATGCAATTTCCTCAGTGCAACACGTGGTTCACACTATGTACAGCCTTGAAAGCAATGTTCTATCCATCATGTCATTACATTTCCATACCCTGCAATCTCTTTCATATTACTGAAATATTGAAATTCTTCTCAGTGCTAGGCTGCCAAATGTACACCTAAGTACGAACACGAACTGCCTTCAGATTCATAAACTTTTATTCTCAAAAAATCAGAAATCATCGGGGGCTGGGGAGATAGCTCCGAGGCACAAGTGCCTGCTGGGCAAGTGCAAGGTCGTGAGTTCGAACCCTGGTCCCAAAAAAAAAAAAAAAAAAAAAACAGAAATCAAAGATTGCATATGTTGTCACACTACTGTTAAAAAAATACAAACATTCTGTGAAGTGACGTACATTTCTAACAAGGAATTCATATTTGAGAAACACTGTGATGTTCTCAAACTCTTATTCATCTCAAAGTTTTATACATACCATATGTACAAACCATGATTCACAGTACACTAGAAGAAGGCAACAATCTTCATTTTCCTGCTGTATGCCTCCATATACTTCAGCATCTTCCATGCTGCTGAACTCCTGGAATTCATCTCAATTTTAGGCTGGCAAAGTCCCATGATAGTGCATGTACAAACTGCCCTGATAGTTCCTGATTTCCACTCATTCTTAAGGCCTAGAGACTTATATATCAGTCCCTAGGACTAATTTGAAGTCCCTATATCAGTATATCAGTTTCTCCACGACTGTCAAGAGTACAAAAATTCTGTGAGGCTGAGTATGTTTGTAAAAAAAGTTCATGCTACAGAAACACTCTTGTTACTCACAGAGGTGTGTTCACTCAAAGACTGTGAACATTCTCCTGTATGCAAACTGTCATTCATACTATACAGCCCAGAAAGCAACATTTACCCCATCAATTTTTTTTTATAGAATAGAAAAACAATTGATAAGACATTGAAAACAATACACAATTTAAAAGATAACATGCTAGTGTTTCAACAGTGGTTCTTATATTTCCCCATCACTTCTTTACAGATCCACACACTGCAAATTATTCCTTGAGACTGAACACTATTATTTCCATTCTATCTTAAGGGAAAAGGGAATAAAAAAACATATATTAGGTGTCCTATTCCTGTTCAAAGAATACAACCATTGTGTGAAGTGCTTTATATTTCTATCAAGCAGCTTGTATTAGAGAAACACTCATGATACTCTCATTGATCTTAAGGCTGCATACATGTGATTCATATTGTTTAGTCTAGAAATAAACATTCTCCCCATGACTTCTTTACAGATCCACACACTTCAAAGTAATCCCTACTGTGAAACTCATTGAATTATTCTCAATGCTTATGCTGGAAATTTTACATCTAGTGCAACCGCCCTGCTATTCAGGGATTTGTATTCATTCTTTTTTTAAATTTAATATTTTTATTGTTTAAGTTTAACAATGGTTATATTACATATTTTCATCATCAGATCAGTTTAGATTAATACATATAGGTATATAATATTGATCAAACAATTAAACATTAACACTTTTAAATCAACATTACTTTATTTTCTTTTCCCCTTTCTTTTTTTTGAAAGTTGACATATTGCATATTGTCCTCATAATCATTCTACAGAGTACAGTGTGTGAGCATGACCTACCTCCCTATTGATGTTGCTTAGAAAAGAAAAAGGAAAAGAATACACTTCTCTTTGGACTAAGAGGAAGCAGATACATACACAGTCAAATGTTCTGCAATTGCAGTGGGCCTCCAGTGAAGGGCCTAGTGATAAAGAGATTATGCGAGATTGCCAGTTCTGCCACAGTTCCATGCTAGTGTTATACATGCACTGGACTCACTAGGTTCCCATAGCTGACTAGTGTACACTTTTGATCTGCAATATTGGAATATCTTGGCAACAGGTCTGGCCTAGTTCCATGCTGGGGTTGTTGTATACTAAAAGAGAATTAGAACACTGCTTTTTGCGTGCAGGATAGTTTTAACATGTTAAATCTTATCATGAATGTGTCTTTGTACCTAGAGTCATAAGGAAATGTGTTTAGTTGTGAAGTTGACAAGCAGTACATTATGAAAATGCACTGATCATGTCAATGTGAATAAAAAATTCCTAATTAAATTAGATCACCATAGATCTTGGTGTGGTTGAATGAATTTACTGAGGACAGCAGACCCACCCTGCACATGACTGGAATAAATAAGACTGTCACATGAACAGAATAAAATGGAAACAAAGAATGAAGCCTTCCTTTTGTTTCTTTAGAAGAACTGCAGTCTTCAACTTCACCTTGACTCTTTAATTACAGAGTTGTTGTGCTCCTGATAACAATGTCACACAGGAAACTACAATGAGGTCCAGGTCACCAACTTGATTCTTTGGACCTTCAGCACATAGATAGACCTTTATTACTTTCCCACATCTGATTCTATGTGCAACCATTGTAAACCAATCTTGTGAATTCTTCCATATTTGCATATCGTGCATAAATCTGTTTCTTTTATAAGCACTAACTAATATATCACCATAAGGTCAAATATTTTATTTGATGATTTCCTTTGAATGTAGATGTGTTTATATCTAGCTAACAACATGAGCCTCAACAATACAGTGAGGACCTAGATGACTTTTACTGTATTTTTACATCCAGACTAAACTTTCATAGTAAAAGTTTTTCCAAGGCTGCTCTTCATATTCATATATTTCATTTGTTGTAAATAGTGTTCTAAGAAGGATTACGAGTTTTCTTTTAAACTAGAAATAAAATTATGCTATGATACCTAAAGGAACTCTTTTGTTATTGCAGATTGATTTATATCTTCATTATGTTTACTTTTGAAATTTTCAAAACTCAGTTAGTATACTCTGCCACTTTAAATGCTTTTTGCAAATTTTTTTAAACACAAGTTTGATTTTGAATTTTCATACCATTTCCTCTTTTAATTTTAATGTACTATCCTGTGGTTTTAAAAGTGAATTAAGCCCAACTTTTCTCATTTCTGTTATAGATATATCATTAAATTCTAAGTTGATTGGTGAGTTGGCAGATGATTCATGAAAATGCAAATTGTTTCCCTTTTCCTCATTATTATTTGCCCCATGAGAAGCAAGCACATAAATATATAGTAGAAATACCGATTTCTCTATGGGAAACTTGATGTTGCATATCAAGGGATCACATTTTATTGTACAATCTTTTATTCTCGGTAAACTATAAACCTATGTAATAATTCCAAGTAATTCTCTCTGCTCCTTTGTAAAACACTTTAACCATGGGTTTATTTTAAAAATAAATGTTTCACTTAAACTGAATTCTTTAGTTTTTGAATGGTATTTCTATTTTTCTATTTTGTTGGTCACATACAATTTTATAAGATTTTTTCTTCTTTTAAAAAATAAAAAATGAGTATGACTTTTTATAGGGGAGTGGTTGGGGACTGAACTCAGGCCCTTGTGCTTGCTAGGCAAGCTCTTATTCTATTAAGCTATCTCCCCATCCACAAAACTGAATATAACTTTACGTTTTAAAAATGTGGTTACTGTCTCCAAATCTAGTGGCCTTGCAGGTCATGAGTTCAAAGCCCGGTTCCACAAAAAAAAAAAAAAGAAAAAGGAAACATTAGTGCCTAATATTGTTCTTTGCACAAAAATGTTTTCTTTTCTACAGAAATTTTATTTCAAACCTCTTGGGAAATGTTAACAGTTACACAAAAGCTTGTATGTGTTACTCCTTTTAGAAATTTTTTTAGTTAAAAATAAGGATCGATGGCCCAGCAGGATGGCTCAGTGGTCTAAAGCGCCTGCTTGGGAAAGCTTGGGCAGCTTCAGGGACTGCGGTTCGATCCCTGGCACCACATGCTGCGCCAGCCCTGCCCTTGGGGTGGGCTGAGCCGGCCATAAAATGAGTGAATAAACAAATAAAGGTTCTGAAACAAGAAAATAAATAAAATTTAAAAAAAAAATAAGGATCGAGGATATATTTCAGTAATCTCAGTACTTGCCTGATAAACACAAGAACCCAAGTTAAATTCCAGGTACTTCATGCCATGCTCGCTGTAGATCCTGGGTGTGTGGAGTTTGTCATCAAATCTGGGCTTGATGGTGCATGCTTATAGTACCAGCACTGGGCTGGTTGACATGGGAGGATCACTAGGAGCATAAACTGCATAGCAAGACTCTGTACCAAATGCATAAGTAAATAAAATATTTTTTAAAATAATAAAAATAGATCGTTTATGTAGAAAAGACTAAGGATTGTTGTATTAGGGGAATAATTCAGGCACAAATTACAAAATTCTAGTTCCAGTCATCATTTTATTAGATTTTCCCCTTTTCTTTAACATCCTATATTCCAGGTACACTTAAACATATTTTCACTCATATTCTAATGGGTCAAAATAGTATAAGGAATGAAAAGAAATAAAGGTGTTTAGAGATCTGTTTCAATTATTTTAAGACCTTAAAATCACCAAGAGACAGCAAAATGGCCCTTTAGATTTTACTTTTCTTTCTACTGTTCTCAAAAGATTGGAAGTTATTAATTTCTAATTAGTGAATCTAATTCTGATTCCTCTAGGCACTATTTCTCAGATGTTTAAAATCATTATTATTTTTTACTCATTTATTTATTACATGTTTAAAATTATTGACAATGTTTCCTTGTAAGTTCACTATTATTTAACACAACATAAAAATCTAGAATCTGTAGACGTATATATTTCTGAAGATGTGTATTCAATTGTTCCCACTTACAGTAAATATTTGCCTTTGTTAGGCAAATAGGTTACACTGAATCTGCTGAGAGAACACAAGGAACAAAGAAGTGGTTAGTGATAGGACAGAGAATATTGCCTCAAGCTTCTAGTCCATTAAACTACTTCCCTTGTTAAATTGTACTGCCAAATTTTAAAATTTCTAGTTCTTTATTTTCCGTGTCTTGTAAACTTTTCTGCAAAAGCAAACTCATCAAGGGCTCTGTGCATTTATAAATGTGGTTTTCCATAACAATGCTTCTTCTGTCTTTCAATATTGACTTCCAAAGTTGGTTCATTTATTGTGGAGCCCTGCTAACACCCCTCTCCTATTTCATTACTAGAGTCTAATCTTGGATTGGTACCAAACACAAATCTTAACTATTTTTGATTCTAAGTGCTTGCACACTGGCAGGATCTTAGTAGTTTTGGTGTTTCACTTTTTGTTTGCCTTCTGAGAGGTTTCTTTGCATCTATAATCACTCCTATTTTAATCTAATGCTACAATGCTAAAAGTTCGTGAGACATTACTTTCATTTTGTTTTCCATTTGAATATATTTCACCTCTCCTCTTTCCTTAGAAGACATAAGCCAAAATTTTTATCTAGAATTTGTCTTAGTCTTATAACTCTGTTTATTTTACAGAGCCTCATCACAGGAATTCTTATTCGAAATAGTAATAAAAGCATTTATAGTAACATTTTTGCTTCCTCATAAATTGAGACTCCTCTGTCTTCAACTTTGCATTTTGTATACCTAACATAATTACATGCATATCGCAAGTGTTTGGGAAGTGTTTTATAATAAATAAGTGTAAATAACTGGTTGATTTCACCTCTACATATTGTCTGTCTGCTTCAGTATGAAAATATAAAAAATTTCTGGATAAAATGAGCAATAATTCGTATCTCAAAATGTAAATATGAACAGTAATTTTTAAAAGTTTCAGTTGTTGTTTAAGTAAGGAAGAAAATGCAAAGTAATATCTTATCAATAATTGGGGCCCAGCAGGATGGCTCAGTGGTCTAAAGTACCTGCTTAGGAAAGTTTAGGCAGCTACAGGGACCGCGGTTCAATCCCTGGCACCACATGCTGCGCCAGCCCTACACTCAGGGCAGGCTGATCCGGCCATAAAAATAAATAAATAAACAAACAAAAGTTCTGAAAAAAGAAAAAAAGTAAAGTAAAAAAGATATCTTACCAATAATTTAGAAAACAGAAAACAGATGTCTTATTTGTGCTTTTGCTTTTCTTGAATTCTTAAATATTTATTTCTTTTTTACTTCCAAATTTACATGCATATATCTGGTAATATTAATAACTGTATCTGGTAATATGAATATTATTGGAATATATTATTGGAAGATAACACTATATATTGCAACAAATACTGTGAAATTGATATAACTTTGTTAAGTGAAAATTTGTATCACTTGTAGTTTTTTTGCTAATTATAACTTGTACTCTCTTAAAAAACAATCTGTCTTTCCCTCACTAATTTATTCTCCAATATGCAGAAACTTCAAAAAATATAAAGTATACAGCAATATATAATGATACTCAATGTTTTTTTTAGTATTTAACACTTTATACTACTTTTTCCTTTATAAAAACACGTCAATCTTTTAGAAGAAAATACTGAGAAATACATATTATTCCAAGTTAGGTAAATGATCTCTTTCTACAGGTTAATGATGTGATTGTAATTTTAGTAAAGAAATGCTGTATCTTCAAGTAGAAAATTAATTGAATTTATTCTTCTCCTATGTACAAATCCATCTATTACTATGCATATTGTGAAGCAAATTAACTTTTAAGGGAGAGAGGAAATAATGTTGTATATTGCCTTCCAAATTCCCATTTAATCTCTGCAAGAAAAGGAAAGTAATGTTAAAATTTGTATAAAAATTTTTGTTAAGTTTTTCAACAATATTTTAATCTGGCAAGAGCATTTCGTTACATTATTTCCTTTTATTTAAGACAAAACTTTCGTGTGGATTCATGTTGAAATCACTTAAATAAAAACCTGATGGTGTTTTTAATGTTTGGTTAGTGTTGCTTTGGTTGAGTATCATTATGTATTACTGTATACTTTATATTTTTTGTAGTTTCTGCATATTGCACAATAAATTAGTAGAGTTGCCAGGAGAATGTCTTAGAAATTGAATTGTTCTTTGTTGGAAAAGTAAAATCATGAACTGGTTAAAATGATGTATAACTCATATATGCCATAATTAAAATATTATTAGTGCTACAGGTAAAGGAAAATAACACTATGATTTACAATATTAGCATATTTCCTACTATCAAATTATAGGTTTGTGAGGAATATGGGTTAACTCATTATAGTTGTTTATAACTGTTATAAAATATACTTAATTTTTTTCAAAAATTGAATTACACATATAACAAAAAGGACAAGCATTTCTTCTGTGCAATAATGTGAAGGCTCATATGCAGTAGTGTACATTTGGGGAGGTCTGTCCTTCAAAACTCAAGGCTGTCTTCCTTTATCACTTGAATAGTAAGAGAAAATACTACTACGAAATACAGCAATAGATGAATAGAAAAGTTCTGTGTTATATTTTGGCTCTGAGGGTATAATCCCTTTAATGCACTAAGAAATTGTTCCATTAAATAGTATATTTTAAAGAATTATTTTCCTTTTAGAATGAAATGATGCTTGGATAGACATTATGTTGATGCATAAATTTCACTGGTGTTTTCAGTTAATGTCCTAAATTTAGTGAAATTTTCCCCAAAATTCCATATTAAATCAGTGATTTAAAAAATGTTCCTATCATCTACAAATTTTCACACTTTCTTGAAATATATGAGTAAATATTCCAAATTAAAACCGATCATTAACAGAATTACATGATAGTCAAACTAAAATTAAAGGAGAAAATTTTCATACAATTTGGACGCATTCTTGAGCACAATATTAAGAAGTTTGGAAAAAGAATAAATGATAACTGTTATGAAACATTAAACACAAATATTTCACATATTAACATACTAAATGAAAACATATAGGGTTTACTGAATAAAATTCTTCTTTCCTACAAGCTCAGTCCCAAACACTTCAAACTGATATAGCAACTTAATAGTGATTTTACTACAATAACATTTAGCAACCTTGTTGGCCTATAATTATAATAGGTATTAATATGTACCCAATCGCTGAAGGCCTTTCAAAACAGAAACCAAACAATGTCCTGTTTCCTGAACTTTTAATATAAAGGGAACAGGGCTCACAGTGCTACTTTCATGGAAACTAGCATACATACTGGGAAGAATAAAGCTTTGAAGCTATAAGAAATGTCTTTTTAATTTAAATGATCTGGAGGAAAGTAGACCGCTCTGTTAATATTATTCCAGGTACTTAGCTCCTCTGATACCCCTGAGGGTCAAACTTCAGTGTAAATAATTTATCTAGAAGCAACTGTTTGGATGGACCTCATGTCTGTCAGTGAAACATTTGGATCTAATCTAAACAAAAGGCTGAAAGGGGATAGCTGTAACACACATGAAACTTATCAAATTTCCTCATTTCAAAAACCCTGGTTTTGTTTTTAAATATACATGTGCAGGGAAAAACCCGGCATTTAACATTTTAAACTTTGTTTTCTTTTTCTTCTCTTTGATCTGCCAAGTGACCAGAAATGATCAAAAGTTGCTTGTCCGAATAGGTGAAATCCACATCGTTATAAAAGAGCTACATGGAAGTGTCCTCCCTGTCTATCTTTCTTTTTACTCTTATCTCTATATCTTTCTTAAACATATATGTAGTCATCTGAAATGTGGTCTTATTTTACTGCGTGTATCTTATGATGATATTTAGAGAGGAATGATAGTTACACTATCCCACACAAGAGAAGTCTAACCTGCTAATTTTATTAGAATTTAATTTTATTCGAATTATTATTTTGAAGCAACTTGTTCATGTGTGTACTACTTTACCCATCTTATATCCCTAACTTCTGGTTCCATAGTGAACCTGTGGACTGTATTTTCTGAAATAATATTGCTGAATTGTCTGCAAACCTATGGAATATTTTTTAAATAGGACCAAAAACCCATTTTAATGGTAGTAAGGTCCTACTGAGGGAAAGTGATTATTTTTAACAAGCAAATATGTAGTTTTACAATAAATATATAAAATTAATATTCAGAAGTTATATTTTCCTAAATTTACTGTGCAGCTAATAAATTATGCTACAAATTTGACAAGTTTTTACCTTCACTTTACAAAACTATGGTCCTATAAAACAAAATTGTGTACAAAGATATGGCTTTGATTACTTGTACTAGCTCAGAACTTAAGATTTTAATAAGCAGGTAATACTTATTAAGTTGCAGACTGATTTTTGTCAACCTTATAATTTCTTTATATATTTTATGCTTTTTAATATAAGTGAGAACTGCCTAATCCTGTAAGCAAAAGAGACAACATTAACCCAGACAAATGACCAGCTATAGATATAACTTTTTCATATCACCTTTCAATAATATTTATATCTAATATATCCAGTTGTATACTAAGTCTATGAAACATATATTCTATGCTAAATGCATAAACATGAACCATTCATAATGTTTAAAACTTTGATTATAGGGCCAGGTGTGGTGGTACACCCCTATAAACCCAGCACTTGAGAGGCTGAGGCAGGAGGATTGATGCAAGTTCAAGACCAGACTGGGCGACAGAAGTGAGCTCAAGACCAGCCTAAACTGCATAGCGAGATCCTGTCTCAAAAAAGACAAAAAAAAAAGTTTGATCATAGCTGTTGGCAACATACTACGAAATCTCACATTTAAACACTAGTTCACATTGTAAAAACTATGATTAAGAGAATTAAGAAAGAATATGTGATTAACAAGTTATGCAACACAGGATTAGCATCTCTGGTTCAAGACAAGGATGAATCTATGGTAAGGTTAATACCATGCACATAATATAGAAAAATGCTTTTCCACGAAAGAATATTTCAAAATAGCATAATCTAGGGAGCCTGGCAGGATGGCTCAGTGGTCTAAAGTGCCTGCTTAGGAAAGCTTAGGCTGCTGCAGGGACCATGGTTCGATCCCCGGCACCACATGCTACGCCAGCCCTACCCTCAGGTCAGGCTGAGCCAGCCATAAAAATAAATAAATAAACAAACAGAAGTTCTGAAACAAGAAAAAAATAAAATAAATAAAATAACAAAATAGAATAATCTATAATAATTTATGAGACATGCAGTATTTGAAGTTATCATAAATTATTGGCAGGCTCTGTAAGAAAGTAGAAAAAGATAACATAGATGAAAATAATTATAAGAGGAAACAGAGGAGGGAAAGTTGTTAAAAATGTCAAAATACAATACTAAAATGTTTAGGATTTTTCACTGTGTGAAAATTGGTAATCCGATTAGAATGGATATAGTACCATGTTCTACCACAGTTTTTAAAAAATCTCATGCTGCCATAAAAAGAGCATCAATATTAAGTTTAGATAATGTTCCCAAGGTGCTTTTTTGATAACATTCCTATATTACACAAGCAGTAAAATATGCTACATATTTACTTAGAATTCAATAAAATTTTTCTAGTAATACTTTTATTTATTTATATTTAGTAACTTCTTTAATTTTTAAAGAATACTTAGGGCCAGTCAAATAGCTCAGCAATTAAAGTGCCTGCAAGCAGGTGCAGGGGCCCAGGCTTCAATCCCCTGAGCCTGAGGTGCAGGCACCACATCTGGGGAGCACTGAGATGGCAATTGACACTGGGAGTGGTGGTGCACACCTGAAATCCCAGCTCTTGGGAGGCTGTCAACAGGTGCATTGCTATGAGTCTGATCTAGTAGTGAGACTTTGAACACCCTGTAGCCCCTTCCTTAAAATACAAAAAATTTACAATGTGCTAAATAAAAAACAGAAACAATATAAAACTTACTTAAATAGGAACTCAACAATGGTTGTTGTGCTACATAAAGCTTTCTTAGAATTAATTGATGAATTCATTATAACATCAAATTCAGAATACAGACAAAATAATCATAATGAGGCTTTTAAAAACACTGTACTTGAAGCCAGAGAGATAGCCCAGGGGCAAAAGTGCCTGCCTGGCAAGTGCAAGGTCCTGTGTTTGATCCTTGGTTCCACAAAAAAAAAACACTGTACTGGCTACAAATATGAATAGTAATGTGTATGGCACATATTAAATTTAAAAGGGATGGGCATAACAAGTGAATAAGAATAATAAGCAATATTTATTGTATTCTTAACAATTATTACTTTTTGGAAACTATTGAAAACTTAGGAATGATCAAAAGATATGCTGCTGAGCCTTACGGCCAGAACTGCCATCTTCCAGTAATTTGTCAAAATTACTGACACAAAGGGAAGAGGAGGGGAACCCATTATATGTTCTCCAGGGCCTTTAGAAAACATGGGGTGGTTCCTTTGGCCACATACATGCGAATCTACAAAAAGGGTGACATTGTAGACATCAAGGGAATGGGTACTGTGCAAAAAGGAATGCCTCACAAATGTTACCATGGCAAAACAGGAAAAGTCTACAATGTTACCCAGCACGCTGTTGGCATTGTTGTAAACAAGCCAAGTTAAGGGCAAGATACTTGCCAAGAGGATTAATGTACGTGTTGAGAATATTAAACATTCAAAAAGTCGTGATAGCTTCCTGAAACGTGTCAAGGAAAATGATCAGAAAAAGAAAGAAGCCAAAGACAAAGGTACTTGGGTTCAACTGAAGCGCCAGCCTGCCCCTCCCAGAGAAGCGCACTTTGTGAGGACTAATGGGAAGGAACCTGAGTTATTGGAACCTATTCCCTGTAAATTCATGGCATAAACTGGGGTGTAGTTCTGCCATTCACCACCTAATTGACAACTTAAGTGGTCTAGGTCCTGTATAAAAATAAAATTGCCCTGTGTTGTAAGGGTGATTTTCTTAGTTGAAGAGGTATGTGGTACCTTCTTACCTCAAACATATCTCAGCAGGTTTTCACTGTAGTGAGTAATTGTGTCTGGTCTTTACTGTTCAGTGTTTTCTTGCTGAAAAGTATTGCTGAGGTATTGTACAGGTATATACCCAAATATTTATAAACTATTTATATTGGCTTGAAGATCTTGTAAATCACCATTGGGAAAAGATGTATCCAAATAAATGGAAGTCACATAAGAAACAAATGTAAGTCCATTTCAGTTAAATAAATTGTTTAAAGCACCTAAAAAAAAGATATGCTGCTGAAAAATGAACATTTATCATTGAGGCCCAAGTTATGAACAGCAGTTCAATCAATACCTACAATTATACAGCGGTTCTCAGCCTGTGGGTCACGACCCGGGTGGAGATTGAATGACCAAAATACAGGGGTCGCCTAAAGCCATCCGAAAATGTTATTTATTTGGAATTACAGTTTTGAAATAGCCACCAAAATTATTTTTTGGTTTGTGGTCACCACAATATGAAAAACTGGTGTTGTGGCGTCACAGCATTAGAAAGGTTGAGAACCACTGGCAAGGCTACAAACCAACAATTTCTTATACAGATGTAAGTTCTCTCAAATGAGTTACTTTTTTGAGACCAAGCTTTAGACATAAAAAGATAGTAACATCCTAAATTTCTTGTCACTCTTGAAATTCAAGTGTAATTTTTTCTAAATTCTCCATTCCAAGTTACATTATATTCTTGCTAGTGAGAATGTCAGCACTGAAGAATCTTAATCATTCCAGTACATTTTCTTAATTATTGCCAACCATAAATTTTCCGAAATGAAGCAATATGTGATGTAAAGCAAGATTGTAATCATAAAATTGATTAGCCAGGTAAATCTCCAGATCTCTCTATTACATTTATTGCATTTTATTTTACAGACTAATTAATGGTGTGTGTGTTGTAATGTGACTGAAACTAGTCAGACTTATATTTATGAAAGAATTTGATTTATTGTTTTAAAAAGATAGATGTCATAGGGCCCGGCGGGATGGATCAGTGGTCTAAAGCCCCTGCTTGGGAAGCTTGGGCGGCTTCAGGGACCGCGGTTCTATCCCAGGCACCACATGCTGTGCCAGCCCTGACCTCAGGGCAGGCTGAGCCAGCCATAAAAATGAGTGAATAAACAAACAAAGGTTCTGAAACAAGAAAAAAATAAATAAATAAAATTAAAAAATCTTTTAAAAAAGATAGATGTCATAAAAACAGAAGAGAATAAAAATAAATTTAGTATGTTTTAAACATTTAATTCTTGGGGGCCCAGCGGGATGGCTCAGTGGTCTAAAGCGCCTGCTTGGGAAGCGTGGGCAGCTTCAGGGACCGGGGTTCAATCCCCGGCACCACATGCCGTGCCAGCCCTGCCCTCGGGGCGGGCTGAGCCAGCCATAAAAATGAGTGAATAAACAAACAAAGGTTCTGAAACAAGAAAAATTAGATCAATAAAATAAAAGAAGTTTAGGCCGGGCGTGGTGGCTCACGCCTGTAATCCCAGCACTCGGGAGGCTGAGGCAGGAGGATTGGTGCGAGTTCAAGACCAGCCTGGGCTACAAAAGAGAGCTCAAGGCCAGCCTCAACTGCATAGTGAGACCCTGTCTCAAAAATACAAAAAAAAAAAAAGAAGTTTTAAAAAACATTTAATTCTTATTTCTTACTTTTCTTATAATAAAATTTTAATGTAATTATTACAAATGCAAAGTGTTATAAAAATTATACTACCATGATTACTTCCACATACTATGAAAGCATTTGACTATGGTTTCAAAATGTTGGAAATATATTAAACTCATTTGCAAAAGATGGATTAAAAGTATACCTGCAAAAAAAGACACTGAAAATTAAATTAATTACAATGTAATTATACCAAAAGTGCAGCAAATTGTAAGCAGCTCTTAAGTTCTTTGATGATTTCTGCAAGTTTGTTACAATAAGCAAAATCAAATGTGGAAAACATCTTTTTCATCCATTCTACAGATGATGCCCATTTTCCTTGTTCCCAAGTTTTGGCTTTGACAAATCATGCTGCTATAAACATGGGTGCACATATAGCACTGCGATGTTTTCAGTTCCTTGAAAACCATTTCTAATGTCTTATCAATAATTCTTATATTCTCTTTAAAATAATTTTTAAAAGGTAAAAAATATATGTTTATTGAAAATAAGCATTAATTTTTAATTATTTGTCTAATCATACATTACTATACTCATACATTACTATGTCTGTCAATCTGAACAACAAATTTGATTAAAATGTGGTATGACAATCATAGTTAATTTAGTATTCTTGTTTTGAAAATCTGTAACTTATGAGTTGTTGTTTGTTACTCTTTGTCTTTGTTTCCACTATTTTTATCTTGTTTTTACTCTACCAAATTAAATTAAATTTAAAAAATGAAAAATAGAAAAACAAATACCAGCACTGAAAACACATGATAGCTTCTTTTAAATTAAAATGTTGCTGATTGTAAAGGCAAGCAGAATATAAATAATTTTAATATATTATTTAAGCATAACTGGAATACCTTTAAGAAAGTCCATATAAACCTAACAAAGAATGTGTGCTACAAACTTTCATTTCTTTGAGCTGTTATATAGGGTGTAACATAGTTCTCTCAACTCTGAATTATGAACTTTTTCAGAATTGTTCTTCAGATTTTGTAAACTATCTCAGTAAACATTGTAACATGTTATACATAGGTACACTAATCAAAATGATTTTGTTGAAATGTCTATAAATCTATTTATTGCCTTTGCCTTCTTGCCAACATAATGTGCTTACTTGGAATTCATGGAATGAATTTATATGTGTGTATATAGATAAACTTCAAGGATAAATAGAAAATAATGTTCCACAATGCAAAACGTCACTTTTCTTATACTTTTATAAGTACGCTTTAATTTGAACCTTCTGTATTAGAGGTTGTGTATGTTAGTCACGTATATAGGAAAGAAAGCTTTTTGTGCCCAATTAGCACATGAAATCCAGTAGAGAAAGACTTTGGTGTGCCACAATTTGCTTTAAAATATGGGAGACTGAGTTTGGGAAGGCAAGAGAATCATTACACAAAGAAAATTTATTTTTAATTAAATCCCCTGAAAATCTGCTTTATATTTCAGACAGAAATGTGAAGTATATGGAGATTAATCATAGTATTAGGACAATGATAAAATTTAAAATACAACTTGAAGAATGTTGCACATGTGTATCCTTTCTTTTAATTCAAGGTACTAGTTCTGTTTGTAGTCCCATGTACCTTCAACAGGTTCCATTTAGAAAGAAACAGCAAAAGGAAAATATATACAAAGGTACAATTAGATGGAATCTATTTACCTTACAAAAAACAGTAATTTCTAATCTTTCACGTCTGAAAATACAAACATTGTAACGAAGAGATTTTGTGCATTCATTTCATTCTCTTTATAGAGTGTGCAATACTGAGAAATTTAAATAGATACCTGTAGGAGAACCTGAACATTGAAAATCCAACTGATAGGAAGAAAAAACAGCTCTGAAATTGTAACGCAAATTTGGAGAAAAATGGGGATTTGTTTATTAATAGAGCACTTAGATTTTGTCACATTTTATATAGCGTTTTTTTTTTTTGTATTTTTAAAGATTTTTTAATTTTTTTTTTTCTTGTTTCAGAACTTTTTTGTTTGTTTATTTATTTTTATGGCCGGCTCAGCCTGCCCTGAGGGCAGGGCTGTCACAGCATGTGGTGCCAGGGATCGAACTGCGGTCCCTGCAGCAGCCTAAGCTTACCTAAGCAGGCGCTTTAGACCACTGAGCCATCCTGCAAGGCCTCTCTTTTATATAGCATTTGTATAAAATTCCCATAAGATAATTTCACAAAATTTCAAAACTGAAAACTCTATAAACTCTATATTATATAATTTTAAATTTTTCCATCTATTCACATTAAAGGTAAAAAACCAATTGCTTGGTGACTGAGTAGAAAACTTAAGGTTAAAAAGACATAATGGTAGACGATGTGGCTGTGACCATAGCATAATGTTTCAGTTCCAGCTGTGTTATTCTTGAATTTTGTAAACTATCATGAGCAAATCTTATAAATCCCTATGTTCTCAGTTTTCTCTATTATAAAATATGAATTATATTACCCAGTTCATAAAATTCTGTAAATTAAATGAAATTATATATGACAACCATGCACAAAGTATTTAACACATAGTAAGTACACAACTTAAGAGAATCCTTTGCTTTTTAGAAAGCATTTTACTTTGTGTTACCATATGTTTACAGTACTTAATGATTCCAGAAATTGTACATGTTGGTATACATAGATAACACATCTTAAGATTTTGCAGCCTTTTTTCCAACTTTACCTCTGCTCTCTCAATCCTTCCTGATCTGTAAGAGATCTAGCTCAAGGATTCATGTTATTATCTTGTATTTTGTTACTTGATTTATTTGCGTTTTGATTTCTCGCATAGAAAAATACATGCATTGTTTAAGTTGGTGTGTGTGATATATATCACTTAGTTTTATGATCTTAGTGTATAACTATTTCCCTAAATTGATTTATTCATTTTTATAGCAGAGTGATTTTCTTGTGTATAAATACCAAATTTTATTTATCCATTCATTTTAATGGGAACAAAAGGCACTTCTAACATACACCTATTATAAGTGTACATGTGTCATTGTTTTGTGATCTTTGAAAACCTTTGTGAAATCACCTAAAAGGAGGACACTGGGTCAAATACAATTTCTATTTTTAGTTTTGTTAGAAATCTCCATAGTAGGGGATGGGGAGATAGCTCTGTGGCACAAGTGCCTGCCTGGCAAGTGCAAGATCATGAGTTTGAACCCTGGTCCCGCAAAAAAAAAAAAAAAAAAAAGAAATCTCCATAGCAATTTCCAAAGCACTTGTACCATTTTGCATTCACTTTATTTATTTTTATTTTTTAGAAACTATATCAATATATTTTATTATATCAATAAATTAAAGAATATTCACAGAGGTTGCAAAGCTGTTCAGTAAAGTGTAGAAGTATAATAAATAGCTACAAAACAAGAGGATTAGAACTGAATTAAGTAAATGCTACTTACTGAAACTATAAACAACATTCTGAAGGGTAAAATATTTTTTTAAATTTTATTTATTTTTTTCTTGTTTCAGAACTTTTGTTTGTTTATTCACTCATTTTTATGCCCGGCTCAGCCCACCCCGAGGGCAGGGCTGGTGCAACATGTGGTGCCGGGGATCGAACCGCGGTCCCTGAAGCCGCACAAACTTTCTCAAGCAGGCGCTTTAGACCACTGAGCCATCCCACCGGGCCCCTGAAGGGTAAAATATTAAGGACATTTTCCACTAAAATGCTCAGAATTCAGTTCTGTCATTACTGCATCCATTTTGTAGTGAATTATATATTTATATATATATATATATATATATATTTATATATATATATATGCATATACAAAAAAGTTAGGATAGATGTACAGATTTTCTGTTAGTTCAATGAGAAGAAAGATTTATACTAATACTGTTTAGACAAGGTATCATGTCTGCATCTTGAACTCTAGCTACTATGAAGACAACAATATGCAATGCATTAATTATTGTAAGTGTCCTGCTAACCTGTATTGAAACTGTCTCATTGCTATTTCTTTCTCATTAAAATTAATAAAAAGCTCAAAAGAAAAGTTGCATTCCCTTTAAAAATGAAGAAATATGATGTTATTTCTGTTGGCTTCACCTATATTTGTTCTTTGTTTTTAAGGTGTGTGTGTGTGTTTGTGTGTGTGTGTGCATGCGCACGTGCACACATGCACACAGTCTAACTACAGAGCTTGGACTCATAGTGGTCCTCCTGATTTATGCCTCCCTAGTGCTGGGATTACAGGCATGGGCCACCTCATCCAGACTCTATCACTAGCTCAGTGTACCTAGAGTCAGGGCCCGTGTGGCACGTGGTTCCAGGGACCAAACCGCAGTTCCGTGTTTACCTAAGGAAGTGCTTAGTCCACTGAGGTATACTACTGGCCCAATCTCCTGTATTGGTTCTTACTTGATTACTAGATGATAACCAGTTGAAATAATTTTCTGTATTTATTGGCCATTTTTATTTCTTTTTCTGGAAAGGTTATGCTCATTTCAGTTCCATATTTTTATTGTGATTTTGTTTGGAAGGGACTGTTCTATACTTTTTTATATATTTCAGATTATTAGTCCTCTGTGTTATAGCTGATTTTTTAATTCTATAATCTTTTTCTTCACTCTGTGGTTTCTGTCATGTGCCATGTAGAAATTTTAATGTTATTTATCCCATTTTTTAATTATTGTGTTATTTGTGGTATAATTCATTTTTTAGAAAATCCTAGTAGTTTCAGTAAGTTAATGATTTCTGTTTTAATATTTGAAAGTTATTCATTTTTTAATTTTCAATTAGTAGAGAGATATGGAAATAGCTTTAATAATCTGCATTTGCATAGATAGTTTCTCATGCATCATTGGTTGAATAGGATATTTTTCTACAGTATATGTTTTTGTGTCATTTGTTGAAGATATGAAGGTTGGATATATCTAGAGTTGTTTTCATGTAAAACTATTACAGTCCATTCAGTTCATTTATTCACATGTTTGTTTTGGTGTGAGTACCATGTTGTTTTTTTCACCATTTGAGATAGGACACTGATTTGAAATAGGAAGGTAGTATGTTACAAAGCTGCTTGGAAGAGTATGTGTGACTAAATTTCATCATATATACACCAAATAATTCTAAAGACTCTGGGGGCCCGGCGGGATGGCTCAGTGGTCTAAAGTGCCTGCTTGGGAAAGCTTGGGTGGTTTCAGGGACCTCGGTTCGATCCCCAGCACCACATGCTGCGCCATCCCTGCCCTCGGGGCGGGCTGAGCCGGCCATAAAAATGAGTGAATAAACAAACAAAGGTTCTGAAACAAGAAAAATAAATAAATAAGTAAATAAATAAAATTTAAAAAAAAACTAAAGACTCTGAACATAGACTGCTCATGAGTACTCATCCTGTATGAACTGGATAAATAGCACAGATACAATGATGACCTAAATATTATGGCTTTCCTCATGGTAGTCCTACCTGTGGTTACTGGCTTATAATTTTATTTTAAATTTTCGTCTCATACACTTGGATCAAGATCACAGAGACAATTTCTCCTTTTTTTTAAACAAATTTTGTTGCAGTTTTCCTTGTCTTGTTAAGTTTGTTCAAGGTGATAAGAATCTGGAAACCAAAAGTCAACCACTCCAGAAACCTAGTAACCATTTTTTACTGTAATTTGTGTTACAGGTTTGTAATGCCTCTTTCTTTGTTATCATTTCTCAACATTAATTTTACTGTTCTGAACCTCTTCTGAATGCATATCATATTTCAGGATATTTACATTTCTGTGGGAAATGCTGTTGATAATTTTATTGGGTTTACATTAAACCAACGGTAATGAAAGTTCAGATTTCAATATGCAAAGAGCCCAGTGAAGCATGTGTATCACAAGTTCATCACAACTACATTAAATCTATGTATCAGGTTTTTAATACATGTGTATTTTTATATTTGTTCTTTGTACCCAAGTATAGGAGATATTTTCCCATCTTGTCATGTCCTCTTCATCATTCTTTGTTAGAGTACTGCCTTATTTGTTGCAGAGTTATTTCATTTACTTCGTTTGATTATTATCAGAATATGTGTTTTTGTGAATGGTATTTTCTAATTTACAATTTTGCTGGACTCATTGTTGGTGTACAGGAATATGGTAGATTATTTATGTTGACTTCATATTACTGAATTTGGTAATTATTTTAGAAGACTTTTGGTGAATTCTATCTTCAATATAATAGACTTTACCATTCATTGTTTACTGAATTTTTATTTATTTACTGCACACAGCATCTCACTACACAGCTCAAACTCATAGTGATCCTCCTGTCTCAGCCTGCACAGTGTTCAGATTATAGGCATGTACCACTATGCCCAGTTTCTGGGTTTTCCCAGGATTCTAGGTACAGCAAAGCATGCAGTACTGGGGATTGAACTAGGGTCTTTGTGTTGTTTGGCAGGCAGGCACTTAGACCGCTGAGATATCTCCCTAGTCAAGATCACATTGTTTGTATATCATAATAACTTAACTTATTTTTCTAACACAATATTCACTTCTTACTCTTGCCTGATAGTTGTAATGTTCCATACTGTTTTCCAATTTAATATATGTTAAGCATCAGTTTAATATGAATGATTTTATTAAAGGTAAAGTCCTATATCTATTTATTTCAGGATTTAAAAAAAATATATGGTAGATTTTTATCATTTTTTTTTGTATTTTAGGGAAGGGACTACACGGTATTCAGGGTCTCACTACTAGATCGGACTCATAGTGGCCCACCTGTTTATAGCTGCCCAATAGCTGGGATTACATGTACATAACAGTTTTTTTCATACATTTGCATGACGCTGTCCCTTTTTGTTTTTATATGATATACATTTCTTATTTTGCATAATTTAAACAGGTTTGTTTTTTATGAGTGTACATTTATAATTTTTACAGTTTAGGATCATCTTGATACTTGTTATATATAACATGTACATGTAAAAAATTATTATACCCTTCCTATTCCTTCTACAGCCCTCTCCTGTGCTGGTTTTCTTATCCCCTTTTTCAAAATTGTTATTATTTGGCTTAGTTTATGCTTTGGGATACAGTGTTTACATTAATTATGGTTGGTAAGTTCTGTATATGGCATAACTTTATTCTTATTTTTCCTTCCACTACTCCTGGCCCCTAGACATTGTCCACTTCGATTATTGCACTATTTAAAAACACATTAATGCTATTATAACTTTCAATCAGTCTCTTATAATTTTCTCTATATGACCTTTGCCTCATCCAAAAAGGTGATGCAGTATGACATTTAAGCTTAAGTGCATCATTTATTTTACTTAACATTATGCTATACAGGTACATCCATTTTCCTGAAAATGCCATTTTCTGATGGTCAGAGATGTTGAACATTTTGTATATATTCTTTTTATAAAATAATTTCCTACACATATGTCTTCAAGTACTTTTAGATTAACTTCCCAAAACAATTAATGACAAAACATTAGGCATCCTTACTATATATTGGGAAGAACTAAAACACTCCCCCTGAAATTAGGAACAAAACAAGGATGCCACTATCACTCCTTGTATTCAGCATAGTATTAGAAACATTAGCCCAAGCAACTAGGCAAGAGAATGTAATAAAAGTGACATATATAGGAAATGGAGGCTCAAATTATTACCATTTCCAGATAACATAATATTATACATAGAAGACATTAAAAAATCTCCACAAAACCCCTGTTAGGAATGCTAATTAACTTCAGCAATTTCTAAGTGTTGTAACCTCCAACAGATATAATGTTTCTATTTTAATTTACATGTTTGATACTATTTGATTTTAATTTAGTATATGATGAGGTATAAGAGTCTAGTTTAATTGCACAGATAATCATTTTTCACTATATCAATTGTGCAAAAAGTTATTTTTCTTGAAAATAGACATTTGACTTTTTATAAAATAGATGAAATGAGTCTTGGTCTAATTCTGTAACATCTTTTCTTTACCAATGTCTTTCTTAATGCATTACTAGGCCATTTTTTTGCTACTTTTCATTTTTAGCATAGTTTGAAGTTAGGTGTTGTTCTGTTACCAACTTTTCACTTATGGCCCAAAATTATATTTTCTACATTGGTTCCATGTAAATTTACTTAGTATACGTTAAATTTAATAGCTGTATCTCTGCTATTTTTTAAAAAACAGTATTCATCAGTCATTTATACAATCAGTTATTAAAAAAAGACTAGGAAGTTGAGGGATCAGGGAATGTGTAGTTGGCAGAAAATGAATAAAAGAAAAACAACACAAATCATTTGCTCTGTAGTATGGGAAGGAATAAATAAAAGAGGTACAGAACACCTTGTGGATATTGAGGGTTTGTTTTCATATTAACACATGACAGTTGGAAAAACTTTATTCAAAATCAGCCATGAGAAATAGAGATTATATCAAGTTCTATGGTTGATATAAATATTAAAGAAAAAGTTTAAATAAGACAGTTTAAAATTTCAAGATCAGTGCACAGTAAAACTGGGAATGATAAAACATAGAAGAAAGAAGTCAAACAAAGTAATATGAATAAAAAAAGAGAGTATGTAAAAGAACATAGTAAAATTCTCATAACTTTAAACTTTCC
This sequence comes from Myocastor coypus, assembly GCA_004027025.1. Taxonomy (NCBI): domain Eukaryota; kingdom Metazoa; phylum Chordata; class Mammalia; order Rodentia; family Myocastoridae; genus Myocastor; species Myocastor coypus. The sequence goes on along the minus strand of PVJA010015829.1, from coordinate 9,200 downwards.
TGGGAAACAAAACCAAAAGAAAGATAAGAACAGGCAAAGTTGGGCTGGCCAGAGGATCAAGGCACCTACTTAGGCACACACAGAGACTGAGGTTTGATCCCCAGCATGCTATGCCTTCCCAGTCCCCTTGGCATGGTGGTGCACACCTATAATCCCAGCATTTGGGAGGCTGAAACTTAAGGATCACTAAGTGTCATATCAGTGTAGTGAGACTCTGTATACAACACACTAAATACACAAAAAAAGAATAGGCAAAGCACAGATATACATACATGTTCATAAAACGGAATAGTGAAAAATAATGGGAGAAAATTGTGAGAGAAAATGTAAAGAAGGAGGGAAACAGTAAAGAGTTAAAAAGAAAAAAATAGAGGTGCAATAAAAATAATACAATCAATAAGTATAGTGGTGTATCCATGTAATCCCAGCATGTGAGAGACTGAAATGGGAAGATGATTTCAAGTTCTAAGCCACCCTGAACTCAAACAATGAGTTCACAGCCTGTGCAAACTGATTTTGTGAAACCTGTCTCTAAAAAATGAGAAAGAAATGATCAAATAATGCCCATCATCTGAAGAATGGTTGAAAAAGATATGATAATTTTATACAATGGAGTATTACTCAATAATAAAGAGTGTGAAACTAGAATACTTTATATATAAGTGGATGTAGCTTGGAGATATACTCATAAGTGAAATAAATCAAACCTACATGTGTAAATAGCGTGTAGTTTCCCTAGTGTAAGAACTCAAAAGAAGAAATGAAAATGGAAAGGCATAATACATTTGAATGGAAATCAAGAACTTAAGGGTTAAGCAATGAAGAGACAGCAAGCAGAAAAGAAAGGAAACCTGGCAGGAGCAAACCATGCACATATATAGAGAGGATGAATTAGACAATGGTCCTAAGAACATCCAAAAAGTTTTTCTTGCCTATCATTCTGGTCTTTTAGATGTGTGCTGCTTCTAATGTAATTTCAGTTATTACGATAACATCAAGTAAATGATTGTTTTACAAGAAAACAAAAAAGAGTATTAAAAGAGAATAAAAGACAAGGAAAAACGCCAGAGGATTGACTGCCTACAATTTTATAGATGCTTATATTTCTAAATTAATGTGTAAAAATGTGTAACTGCTTTTATCACATTCCATAGAGATTTATCAGAATATCAATGATTGATGGAAAATACTGATTCCAAGTTAAGTTTAAGATGTTTGATATTCAGAAAGATATGATGTTAAGTTCAAGCACCTATGTTATAGAGTAATAGTATCATAAAGCTTCTCTTCTGGAGGGTTAAGAATGCAAGTATACAGACTACAAATTAGAGAAATGAATGGCTACAAGGATAGTCAATATTTTGGCCCGAGGCATTCAAGGTCAGTGAGGACTCAGGACATGAGAGAATCTGTGCTGTAACATCCTATAACTCAGTTGTTTCCCAAATTTTCTGTTTAAGGAGATTATGGGGCCACAGAGGAAAGAGACAGATGATATATAGTGTGCCCAAGGAGAGTCATCTAGAGAGAAAACATTATCTCAGGCTTTCATGCAGAGCAAACTAGTCAAGCAATGACCATGATTTATCCAGATGGCTGACACTGACCAAATTTCTACTAAGCACTATATATATGGTTTCAAAGTAAAGCCTGAAGGAATTTGTCTGACCTTAGGAGATACAAAAGTTGCATGTTTTGTTTTGCAGCACATGCATTAATTTGTCCTTCACTATCCAGCAGAAAAGTTCAACCATGAAGCATAAAACATAAAGCTTGATTAGTATGCTAAGCTGTAAGAGGCTTAAATCCACAGCTTCCAACACTGCCAGTTCTACCAATAACCACTATGATTATGGAATACTAGATTATGTATACAACTACTTTTTCTTAATTCAATGAGAACAAATTTTTGTGCCATAACGATTATAAAAATTATGACATCTGCATCCTGTGCTCTGAATAACTACTATGAGTACAACAATATGTATTGTATCAATTACTGGGAATGTACTACTAACATGTTTTGAAACTGCCACACTGTTATTTCTTATTAAATGAAATAAAAAATGAATAGCAAAATAATTTTTAAATCATTTCGGAAATTTGATTCCTTTCCTCAGGTGCATGTTAAGGGGCACAGGTCCAGGTAGAGTGTGTCTTCATTCAGTCTGGAAATCTAAAAGTGCTATTTGGATCCAGACAGTGCCTTATATGGTGAGTTGCCAACAGGAAGCATAAATTGCCTAACTAAGCTCTCAGTCCTGTGAAGTCAGGGTAGACTTCACGTTTGCCTGCAGGAGCTCAGTTTATGCAACCTAGCTCTTGCATTTCAATGAGGTGCCCCCATTCTGTTTTCTAACCACTAGCATTCTGTCATGACTGTTTTTCCTGACCAATCTTAAAACTTGACCACATATTTTTATACAATGGAATGTTACTCAGCTATAAAGAATAAGCTGGAAGACTTCATATATAAATGGATGTATATTGAACATATACTCATTAGTGAAATAAATCAGACCTACATGTATAAATATCTAATATTCTTCCTAGTATAAGAACTCTGAAGAAGAAATAAAAACTTAAGAGCATAACATAGCTGAATATTTTATGGATTAAAAAACAAAGTGACTGGAAGCAGATAAAGGAGGAAACATAGCAGGAGCAAAACCATGCACTTATGTATGCAGGATGAATTAGATAGTGGTCCTAAGAACCTTCAAAAGGTTCATCACATTGATCACAGCACGATGCAACACTAAAATTATGCTTGAAATGCATGTCATTCTCAACTTTTTGATGTGTACTGGTCCCAATGTAAACTCAGTTACTGATATAATCTCTCTCAAGTAAATGGTTGGATAACAAAAAAAGAGTATTAAGTGAGAGTAAGAGACAGGGGAAAATGCCATATACTTGACAGGCTACAATACTTCATTCTCCAGCACCTAAAAAAAAAAAAAAAAAAAAAAAAAAAAAAAAAAAAAAAAAAAAAA
>PVJA010015828.1:0-44609 GCA_004027025.1 Myocastor coypus | reverse complement strand
TAATTCCACCCTTTGCTATTACTAGTATGGGAAGTTTATTTTTCTATTTTATTTTGTTTTGACTTATTTGAATTTCTAAAATGATCAATTAAGTTGGGAAATGTTTGTAATCCCAGCACTTAAAAAGCTGAGGCAGAAAGATCACAAGTTCAAGCGCAACTTGAGAAATTTGTCATATTAATAAATCCTGTCTTTGAAAAGAACAATGATATACATAAAGGGCTGGATAAGTACCTCGGTGTAATGCTTCTGGGTTAAATCTTTAGTACTAAAATGATTTTTAATAGGTAGAAACAACAAAGGTTGTTTTATCTTTGTGAAAACTGCATTAGCTTCTAACAAGACATCCACTCTATCTTCCAAAATTTTTCAACATAAATAAGTGGAGGTTTCTTAGATTTTTTTTTTTTTGCAGAGGGGGTAGTTAGTACCAGGGATGGAACACAGGGCCTTGAGCTTTCCAGGCAAGGGCTCATGCCATTAAGCTACATCCCCAGCCCAATGAGTGGTGTTAGTACTAAGCAAAATGAATATATTCTTCAGTGAAACAAAAAAAAAAACTATTGGAACGAGACCTTGAACCTGAGGTTGAGACCCCAGTCCCTTTTGGTTCTATTTAGATTCCCAGCCACCACGTAGTGAGAAATATATCTCTTGTAGGTTTAACCACTTTCCAGTAGTACCATAGGCCGGTGACCAGACCGTTCACACATGTGCTCTGTGAAACATCCTAGACTCAAACTGTAGCAGTGCAAAGCAACTTCCCTGAGAGTGTTTCACTGAAGGAAGATAGATGGCTGTGCTGTATCTTAACTGCGTAGCACAAATAAGCTAGCATGCATAGTTTATCGAAGCCTGATTGCTGAGTCTGATGCTGCAGGCATGTAAGATTTAGCACCATTTGAAACATGCAATCATCTAGTACCAAACAATTAGATTCATTCTTTCTAGTTTCTGTAAAGAATAAATATGAGACGTATCAGTAATGGTAATGACATAAATATTTTAAAGCCTCTTAAAAAACAAAACATTGGATGGGCCAGAGAGATGGCTCAGTGGTCTAAAGCCCTTGCTTAGGGCTTAGGCAACTGTAGGGACTGCGCTTCTATCCCCTAGCACCACATGCTGCACCAGCCCCATGCCCACAGCAGGCTGAGCCGGCCATAATATATATTAAAATAAATAAATAAAGCTATTGGTAATATAATATAGGATTCCTTGAAGCAGTCCAGAGCACATAAGAAATTAACTTGCACTGCCTTATCTACCAGTGTTAGCATACACTAATCTTGATACTTGAAGAAGAGTCCCATGCTTTGTCAAATAGATTAAGTAATGTTATTAAACAAGTAAAATAGATATATTTACTTATTAATAAAATAGGTTAGTACTAGCATCATTCTTACAATAGAGAGCTAAAACATTTGTAGATACAGATGATGAAAGTCTAAGTGTATTCTCAGAGGAGGAAAAACTTTCTTGAGAATGACTGATAAAGCTCTCAGAGATGAACAAGGGAGGTGAACATCTGCTTTGTAGGTAGTTGTGGCGTGTCCACTACCTGGTGCCTGATAACAGTTCTTTATTCATGAACTTCAAGCTCTCTCTCTTTCATACTCTCGGATGGGCAGCAGTGATGAAAGCACTGGATGAGGTTCTAAATAGCATATATTCAAGAAATTTGTAGAACAATTATGGTATCCATTTTATAAAGAAGATAATTTTTATCCTTTACTTTATTCACATGCTTTATTTTTTATGTCACATGTCTTCTGGAAGCAGATATTAACAGCAGTGTGTGTGTGTGTGTGTGTGTGTGTGTGTGTGTGTGTGTGTGTGTGTTTAATTTAGGTTTTAACAACCATAGCTTAGTAAATGACTGCAATTAAAATCCATTCTCAGTTTCCACATAAAATTTATTCAAACTTATAATGTTAATATCAGTGAATTAGTGATCTGATATTTTATGGGGTTGTTTTGTAGGTCATATATTTCTAAATAAATCTTCATTGATTCCTATAAAATGTCATTAGAATGAACAAAGATTAGATTTGAAAGCTCTGCACACAACACACAAATTTAAGTGCATATATATATATATAGTATATTATGTAAAATTTTTAAAGTTGATTTTGAGCTTTTTACATTACCTTTTATAATAATCAAAGATTCCCATGAAAATTTCTTGAAAGTTGCCATTTTGTTTTTTTTATTTTTTTTATTTTTTATTTTATTTTATTTTTTTTTGAAAGTTGCCATTTTGGAACTGCTTCATTGATATTTTTCTAACTAGATATGTTAGCCAGATGCAGAATAATTGGTAGCAATATAATAACTATAATATAATATAATATAATATAATATAATATAATATATGTTAGAGCTTAGACTTTAAAGTGCATTGAATTATGTTCACTTTTTTTTTTCTTATTCGGTATGAGACATTGAACTCAGGACCTTGCACTTGCCAGGCAGGTGCTGTACCACTGAGCTATACCACAGTGCTTAGGTTCAAATTTGATATTCACAATTATTAGTTATTTTACTTTGTGAAAGTTTTTTTAACTCAGCTTCTCAGTTAATAGTCATTATAAAGTTGCTGTAAATGTGACATAAGTCATAAATCTTTATGCATAGTACATAGCACATAGTAAGTGATCAGTAATTAATCACCCTATGTTCATTCATCAGGAAAAATATTGATGACTCGTTAACTAGATGACATTCCTCTCCAGAATATTGAATGGACCCATAGCTCCAAGGCACAAGCGCCTGCTGGGCAAGTGCAAGGTTGTGAGTTTGAACCCTGGTCCTGCAAAAAAAAAAAAAAAAAAAACTAAAATATTGAATGGTGTGTTTGGCCTTATGATACATATGAATACAGCAAGATTCAACCTTTCTGAAGGCATCCTTAAGTCAATATTCTGGATTTCAGTGAGACTGATGCTCCTTTCCAGGCAAAATCTGGTGAGTAAATGGGCACTAGGATTGAAATTTCCAGTACAAATAAATAAATATTGAACACATCAAAAGCTCATCATGTCAGATAATGCACCTCTTAAATAAGCAATCAAATTCAGTGTTTCCTAGAATATAAATAAATTCAGGGCTGGATAAATAGCTCAGTGGCATAAGCATCTGCCTGGCAAGTGCAAGGTCCTGAGTTTGATCTCCAGTACTGCAAAATAAAATAAAATAAAAAATACATACACACATACATGCATACATACGTCCATACCTTCAAAGTAAACTCCCTTGTAAAACTGTCAAACAATAAATGCTAATGCTAAAGTGCAAAGCATTTGTGGAATGGGTATTTTCCTAGGTGATTCCCACAATGACCTAACCTCTGATTCTGGACAGCAAATTCAATCATTTGGGCAAATTCCCTTTCAGTTATGTTAGAAAAAAGGAGTTGTTGAAACGCAATCTCACAGAAATCTCCTTTACTTGAACCTTGGTTTTAAAAAGAATGCAGCTTTTACCTCTAAAAATTGGTATGTCCCTGGGGAAATAACACTTAATTTCGTCTGAGATTCCAAAGCCACAGCACTTAGACTTTTAAACAACTTTGTGAAATTTAGGAACATGTCGAAGGCATTTTCCTGTAACATTTGTGAACTTTCTCATCTAGTGAATTTGGGCATTAGTATATCTTTGCTTTCAAATTTCTCATCTCATGGGCTCAGAGTTCTCGCTTCAACCGTAAAAGTCTGCTTTTCTCCTTTTCCCAGACTCCTTTACCTACTGAGAAACCTTATTATCTGTTTTCTGGCAAGGCAGGGCCTCTCTTGGCACGCAAACCTGCCAGGTGAATCCACCCCTCAAGGGCGTGTCTGCTGTATTTCCTGGAGCAATCTCACAGGGTGGTTCCACTTTTCGTTTGAGCTCAAATACTTTGCTGCCTGTTTTGCAGTTGCCAGACTTGCTCCTGCTCCTGCTGAGGTAACTCAATTTCTCCGAAGCACCACAATATGAAGAGATTGTTTGTACATGATTTCTACATGTGTGCCTGCACTTTTTCCATTGTCTTTTTGCTTTTATTCCTTAGGAAAAGACTGACAAGATGATGAGCTCAAGCTATTGGAACGAAACCACTAGCAGCTGTGGGACCCATCAGCCTCCCGAAGTGCTGCAGTGTCAGCCCCAGCATTACCATTGCCACCATCAGCCAAGCCAAGCCCAACAACCTCTAGAAAAAAATGTAGTCTATGAACGAGTGAGGACCTACAGTGGGCCGATGAACAAGGTAGTGCAAGCCTTGGACCCCATCGGTTCACAGGAAGTGCTCTCCCCACTCAAAACTGCCTCCTCCTACCAAAACTTGGTTTGGAGCAACCATTCCCAGGTAAAACAAAGATAGCTATTCCAGGGTAATAGAGAAAGGAGATTTTGAACCTCATTTTTCCTCTTCTTTTTTTCTTTGCCTTACTTTATATGTCTTGATGAATTGCCAATATGCGTTTATTGGACAGCCTCCTAAGTTCCAGATCTTGGCTGTTTCTCTCTTACTAGTGCTTGGGGCTGTTTGTTAATGAGTTTCAATGATTCTTATAATCTAACCAGAGGATAAGAGAGCTCATTTTTTTGTTGAATTTAATTGGAAGATGTGCTCTGAGTGACGTATTCTTTTCCCTCTAATGGACAGGAAACTTTAATTTGCATACAGTAGTTTCATTAGGATTCCTGTGGACTCATTGTATACTGAACACAAAGAGGTTTTTTAATACCAAGGAGAGTGGTTCAGGAATAATGGCACATTAGAGTGATGAATAATTATTTGTGTTCAGCTAATAACATAAAATGTTTCAGGATAAGTGGCAGGTACAAATGACAGCCTGAAATAACATAGATGCCTCACTTTTAAACAGTGATACATTGATTCTTATACAAGCTATGTGAATTTTTAGTGGAATATTTGTATAAGTATCACTGCAATAGTGGATATAAGGTTGAATAAAGCAAGAGGTAAGTAATTGTTATATGAAAGCTACAAAGATGGAACTCTGAAACAGCCGTGAAAATTAAATAAATTTCTAAGTTTGTTGTATTAAGTCTTAACAATAAATGAAAAATAACATTGTAAGTCTATTTAAAGTGAACAGTTTCATATTTCATTCTCTGAGTCTCTTTACATGAAATTTGCATATGTTAAACCTTCTGGAAGTTTCTGTCCAATCCGAAATTATGTTTTCATGGTATAATTTCTATAGTGATCGTTTCGGGAAAGAAACTTTGGGGTGTTATTCTACATTAACATTATTATATCAGTTAAACATAGTATGGATTAATTTTCCAAAATTTAAATATTTAAATACATTCTTTAATTGATTTTTATTTTTTGAAGAGAGTACAAATTAGAATTAAGGCACAAAAAATTACAAGTGATACAGAGTTTAACTTAACAAAGTAATACAGTTTTCACAGTATTTATTGTAATACAGAGTTGTTTTCAACAAGTTATTCATATTACCAGATATGTACATGTAAAACTGGAATAAGACAGAAGAAAAGGAAGTGATGTATGAGAAATTTAGAGAAAAGAAAACAATTGAAAAAAGGAGATGAAACAAATTAAAGCACTAACTGCTTCTTTCCATATATCGGCAGAAAGGCACAGTACAGTTATCCAATCCATCCTACTTATATACACAGATAAATCTTTTTCCCCTAACTCCCTCTCATGTCTTTCTCCTCAACTCTGTAACTCTTTCCTTTTGAATAAGTTCCTTACCTTTTCCCAGTATCTGATATATTAAATATTTCTGAAATGTATGTTATACCTATGCTTAAAGAATTTTTCATATGTGGATAATCCCTAAATGCCAAATGCTACAATTTTTGTCTTTTATTTGACATTTGTTAGAATTTCGGGGAAAATACCAACAAAAAAGATCTAAAATTAATTGTTAGCAATTTCCTTATTAATAAAAACATCTTCTAAGCCAGGGGTGGTGGCGCACACCTGTAATCCCACCACTTGGGAGGCTGAGGCAGGAGGATCAGTGTGAATTTGAGACCAGCCTGGGCTACAAAAGTGAGCTCAAGGCCGGCCTGAACCACATAGTGAGATCCTGTCTCAAAAAGCCAAAAAAACAAAACAAAACAAAAACAATCTTCTATACTGAGGTTAAGCGGAAGGCATACAAGAACCAAAAGCACTACTTCCTGGTAGTGAACAATAACACAGATGGGCATGTGGATGCTCAGCTTTATGCTGCTCATGTACAACAAAGAGGGTTTGGTTCTTGGTCCAGGTTTCCCCAAATAATGAAGCTGAAAACAATGTCTATACCATAGTAACATTAGAGTTATTTGTCATCGTTAGGCTATTCATTTAGCTCATTTTCAGGTCAACTTGTTAGTAAAAGAAAATATATAGACATTTAAAAGCTGAAAACTGGCAAATTATAGATATTGAGTATAAAATTTTTTTAAGGATCATGCTTTATTGTTTGTTCTTTGGTTAACTTTCTCATTTAATAATACCAGGACCAAGCTGTTGGACCTTTTTACGTGATGTTCCTAATATTTTCCAAAGCAATACTTACACAGAAGTATTTCTATCCTGAAACATAACCCCCATAAAAGGTGTGTGAAGACTTTAGGAACAGAAACTTTGGCCACAGAAACTGAAATAAGAGGTTGGAATTGAGAGCACTGTGAAACTTGAAATTATTATGCTGAGAATTAAACAAAAGTAATGCACAGGTAATGAAGAAAAAGATGAAATTAAAGTTGCATGATAAAACAAAAACAGAACAAAAAGGAAAGATGTATTTCCCTAATTTCTTTGTTGAGAACAGAAAAAAAAAACTGATTACAAAATTTCAAACTGTGTTGGAGCTCGTAAGAGAAAATGTTAGGACAGTCTTTAGCTGCCACAAAGAATTGCCAAGAAAATTCATCTATTTTGTATTATTTTCTTTTCTCCCTGATGATTGTTTGGGTGACATAGCACAATTATGTAAAGTATACCTAGGTTTGATCTGAAATTACCTTCATAGCAACAAATGAAAAAGATGTGGTGGCAGCTTTATTACCAGACCAAGTGGGAGTAAGCAATACATAATACTCAAAACCTTTGTGTGAGTTTTAAATTTTATTTTATTTTATTTTTTATTTTTTATTTTTTATTTTTTTGAGACAGGGTCTCGCTATGCAGTTGAGGCTGGCCTTGTGCTCACTTTTGTAGCCCAGGCTGGTCTCAAACTCGCACCAATCCTCCTGCCTCAGCCTCCCGAGTGCTGGGATTACAGGCGTGAGCCACCACGCCCGGCTTTAAATTTTAATAAAATATCTTTTTAATATGGTGTGCTTCAGATCAGTTTATATGAAGCAAATATCTTGGTGCCGGAATGTATAACTGGGGAAGCTAGGGAAATGACTATTACATTAAATTGTTCAACATGGAGAATTCAATTAAACTTTTACTTGCTTTTAGCATTTCAGTTTTTAGATAATTTTCAGAGAACTCATGAGACTTCAAAATAAATATTACCAGTAGTAAAACACATTCCCTTTGAGAAACTGAAACTGAGACCAATCTGTTTTGTTTCCTGAACCTTAATGTTAGCTAATGTAGATAATTTAGATTTTTTCTTTTTAAGGACTGGGCATTGAATTCAGGCACTTGCACTTGCCAGGCAAGTGCTTATTCTACTGAGCTATTTCCCTAGCCTCATGAATTTAGATTTTAAGCAAATGTTTTGTGCAGTATTTTAGTATTTTCCATTTCTGCTATTTTCAAAAATATTTTCCTCTGTTGCACTTTTGTTCACTAAAATAGGGTTTATAGATTAAAAACACATTTAAATTTCCCTAAATATGTTTTTTTTGTTTCATGTTTATACTTCGCCATATACATTTTATAGTTTTCTATTATTATTTTGTTCAATAAATAGGATACTTGTCACAGTAAATTAAATGTAGAAATTATTTACTAATAAGTTATTTGATTTCATGGTAAAATACAATTACTATTTTGAGCTATATACACAAGGACATAGATACATTTTAGAATGGAATGTAGTCTTAGAAATGAATAGATTTCTAGAATCTACTTTTTTTGTGGGATCAGGGTTTGAACTCACAACCTTGCACTTGTGAGACAGGCACTTGTGCTGCAGAGCTCTCTCCCTGGCCCCTCTAGGATTTCCTTATAAGAAAACAAAAAAACTTAAAAATCAACTTTAGAACTAAATATTAACCTACTATCATTAACTTGAAATGAAATACTGCCTTAAATAAATGGGATTTCTGGGGATTGCTCCTTGAATTAACATTTTAATCTTATTAATTTAGGTTTGCATAAAACTTAAGATATTTTCCATTAATACAGAGGAACTATTTTTGAGAAACAAAAATAGCAAAAATGGTTTTAATTCCAGTCACTCACATAACACATATTTTAGACACAACACTGATTTTTCTGTATAAATACCATTTGCTTATACAGAGAGAGTCCACTTGGAAGATAAACATGCAGAACCTGGTCTGTAGCTTATTCCGTATGCCTAACTAGATCTCATATTATAAGATTGTTTTGTATTGAATAAAGTATGTATTACAAAGATTGTACTACCTTTGAATTTGAAACTTGTAACTCAACGCAGCTCTAGACAACCTATGGGAAAATGCACACTTAGGGAAAGGCGCTGCTATCAATAATTATTCAACTGGGGTTTAGCCTTATTTTACAGGATTTTTCCCTTTGTCTTTGGCTCTAAAGATTGTAATTGCTCCCTAGCTTTGTTACAATTTCTATGCACTGACAGAAAATTTTCCTTTTCTGTAAGCAGTAGCGTGTTGCTTTGATAACTTGTTGTTCAAAGGTGTAGCCACTAAAGTAAATGATAGTTCAGGGAAGTAGATTGCCTGAAAAAGGGAATAAGGTCAGAAGCTAAAGGAACTGTTGTTTTCAATTATATGAAGCTATAGAAGTTTTCAGTATACCAACTTGCTGGTGAATGTGCCCATGGCAATTGTCTTTTGTTTAAGGGACGTCTAGATCTGGTTTCAGTGAAAGGTACACATAAGTTGTCATTTCCGGGTGACACTGAGCAGTGGCATAGCAAGAGGGAAAGAGCAGAATATTTCTTCAACTGTCTTGGTGCAAATTTCCTTGTTTGACAATTCATGGTAAAGGAACTAGAGATTTGTTATGCTCTTAAGTTCTACTTAAAGGTTAACCTTTCTAAGCAAACAGATATCAGTAGCTATTGTAATATATCATTAAAGCAAAAATGTGTACTGCCAAAAGACCTGCATATTTTATTTCCTCTCCATGTACTAGTTTTCTTCAAAAAGAAGAAATATGAACTGAGAATGATTCTTTCAAATAACAGGTTTGTGTTGATAAAAAGGAGAAGTTCTATCATTAGTACTTTTTATGGCTTTGTGCTGCTTGTGTGTGTGTGTGTGTGTGTGTGTGTGTGTGTGCGTGTGTGTGTGTGTGACACTGAGGATAGATCTCAGAGGTTTTACCACTGAGCTACACCTCCAGGCTTTTACCTTTCTTTCTTTTAAAAAATTATTTAGTTATTTGTTATTTGGTATAGGGCCTTGCAACACAGCTGGGACTCATAGTGATCCTCCTGTTTCAGTGTACCTAGTACTGGGATTACTGTCAGCGACCAAGCCCATCCAGTTTCAGTGGCTAGTACAGGTGCACCCAGTGTTCTGGGCCTCCATTGCATGTGGTAGTGGGGATTAAACCCAGGTACTTGTACTGGTCAGGCAGGCACTTAGACAACCCAGCTGCCTCAAGCCTCCCTTCCCTTGCCTTCCCTTCCCTTCTCTGTATTTCCTTTCCCTCCCCTTCCCATCCCCTCCCATCTCCTCCCCTTTCCCTTCAAGAAGAGGCAATTGTTTTTTGTTGTTGTTGTTTATTTATTTATTTATTTATTTATTTATTTATTTATTTGTGGAACACGGGATCTAATTCAGGACCTTGCACTTGCCAGGCAGGCATTTGTGTCTCTGAGCTATCTCCCTTCCAATTGTTTTCTTTTCATCACAACAAAATCAAAGATGTGCCAAATCAATGACGTCTGTTTAATCTACAGAGAAAGCATTATACTTTACAAGTTCTTTCTATGTAAAGTTTAGTATTTTAACAATAACTTGATGCTTGTGTTTAGCTATTTTTCTATTTATTCAAATGGTTGGAATCTATTGGACTACCTTGTTTCTAAATCATTATTTCTTTCCACAATGCTATAATAACTAATCGTGAAAAAAAAAAAATCCACAGACTACAGTCGCTTTCCTTCTTAGGCCATTATAGGATACATTAGTCTTTAAGATATTAATTTTCAAATTACACAAGATGAAAAAGTTCCCTGTTCATTTCACTAAACTTTCAAACATTTACAGAATAAGGTCTGTGCTATTTATATAATGTTTTCTATTTTCTCATTTTTATTCCCGGAAGTCTCTCCTGAATCTATTGCATTGAATTCTTAAGCTCTGTAAGCAGAGCTATCAATGAGAAAATGATACTCAGTAAGTATTACTTGAAGAGGTTCAGATTTTGTAATCTGAAGAGCAATCATAGGAAAAAAATCCCATAAAAATAGATTTATGTGAAATATCTCAGGGAATTCTGCAAAGAATACTTGTGCAGTGATGAGGTGGACTTCAACCGAACCAGAAAAGCCTAGAAGTAGTGTCTAAGGATGCAGGTATAAGTTTTAAATTTCTTGGGTTTAATTCCAGTTCAAAGAGTAGGTCATTGTATGCATCATGTCCCTCACTGTAAAGTGGGACAATAATCGCATGCAATTCATAGTACTACCGTTGCAAGAAAATAGGATTATATATGGTAAAGAATGCACAGCAGTTTGCCTGAAACATAGTGTTAACTATTGTATTACTCTTCGATCTCCCACGAATTCAGTTTTCTGATTCATAAAACAAAGAAAATACCTTTCATCGGGATCGTAATAAGTATTGAGAAGGTCAACATGTGAAAGTATCCAATACTGCAATGTTTAGTAAGGATTTAGCACTCCGGAATTTCCTTTCCTTTATTTTTACATTTAACATTTAAAAAGCCAACAAAAGCCCCTTACTATACAAACAAAATGATGAACTAAATGAACAGACCATAAAGTAGGAGTGCTTTTTGACACTTGACAGATTGGGTAAACTCCAATGCTTAGAAGAGTTAATGGGGCCAACAGCTAAGAAAACAAGCAGGAAAAACATTAAAGCATTTTTTTCAAAGCAGGTTGTGCATGATTAAAAGCCTGGAATAGCAAGAATGTATTTATAACATATACTAGCATAAATATCCTTTAGAAAGAGTAATTTGGAAGCTCTCTTGCTCTTAGTATTAAAATTTTAATCTAAATAGGACAAAGTTTTAAAATTTGCTTTTTACTTTTTCTTTATTTAATTGTAAACTAACATCAAACATTAAAATGTCTTTGCAAGTCTACCTCTTACCTAATATTCCCCACTACATACATGCCCAATGTGATAGTCACTGACCACATGTGGATATTTATAAATTAATCAAAATCAAATATTTAACTCACCAGTGGTGCTGGACTCATTTTTTTAAATTTATTTTATTTTATTTTTTTCTTGTTTCAGAACTTTTGTTTGTTTATTTATTTATTTTTATGGCCGGATCAGCCTTCCCTGAGGGCAGGGCTGGTGCAGCATGTGGTGCTAGGGATCGAACTGCAGTCCCTGCAGCCACCTAAGCTTTTCTAAGCAGGCACTTTACACCACTGAGCCATCCTGCCGGGTCCCTGATGCTGGACTCATATAAATGCCCAACAAAGATGTGTAGCTGGTGACTACTATATTTGACAGTACAAATGTAAAACATTTTCACCATTATAGAGAGGTATATTAGACAGTGTAGCACTGTACTTTCAAGCCTCTCACTATTTTTAATTATTTTAAGAAATGTATGGTTGCACAAATATGTGATTAAAGTGCTGCTCATTTATGTGATCAGCTTTAATAAACATAAAATGCAGTCAAAAACTCTCAAAGTACAACTTAGAGTAATTCAGTAGAAGAAATAAATGTATTTTAATAGAGGTGAAAGAAGGATCTACATATGTGTTTATGTACATATTCTGTTATGTAAATAATTCTATGCAAGAAGCCCACTTGTACACATAGCAGATGGTGGGGAAGAGACAAAACTGAAAAGTAGTCCCTATAAATTAGGATATCTCATTTTGGGGCATATTGGCCATGCTAGTAAAACTCCTGAACTCAGTCCTGCTGCCTCAGCCTGCTGTCTACTTGGGACTAAAAATATGTGCTTCTGTGCCCAATTTCTTTCTTGGTAGGAAGGAGGGGGGAGAGGAATGCAGATAATTTGCGTTTCAAGCCCTCTCCAAAGTATCTCTTGTCTCTTTTACATTTTATTTTTCATGAATAATGTTTAGTATGATTACTACTTTTACAGACAAGATAACTGAAGCACAGAGATGTTATGAAACTTGCTCAAGTTTATACATCCAGCATAAGGTACAGCTGGAATTTAGCTAGTAAAATCTCTGATATACGATTACTTGTGACATTTCAGAGTGATTTATTGGTAAGTGTTATAATTATGAATGCACAGAGTCTCTTGGGGTATAAGTCATAAGTAATATATATGAACATAAATAGTATAAATGAACGTGGTACTTAACATATTATGATTATTAATATAAGGAATTCCTGTTGACAATTTTTTGTATTTTTTCATGAATTTAACTGTTATATATCAAAATATGAATGCTGTAGAACTATATTCATTATTTTTCTGTTAAAGAGTCTAAAGCATTTAAAAGAATATCGATAGAAATTTATGAATAAAATAATATTTTACCTTATTGTGAAATACGTGATCTTTAAAAATGCTATAACACTTAATAATTTAGAATTAGGAGCCAGGTATAATGACACATGCCTGTAAATGTAGCCCTCTAGAGGCTGAGGCAGGAGAACCATCATGAGTTTGAGGCAAGCCCGGGTTACACAGTGAGTTCAAGTCCAGCCTTTATTGAATAGGGAGACACTGTTTCAAAAAAATGATAGAACCAGATTCCAAAGATAGGTTCAGACTGCTTAACTTCATGATGTTGAAGGACCTCTTAGGACAGGATAATTCTACTTTGTCAGTCTTTTATTACCCACCTCTTTTCATCTTGTTTTTCTAGTACAATACACTTCTATTTCTGGAAGAAACTGAGGATTTTACTTCTTCTTCCACTCCCATCTTTGTAAATTCTACTCCTAATTTGCTGATATCTATCCTCACCTCATATTTCTGTTGGAATCCATCCATGACTTAGAATATATGTGGAAAGCAGTCTTCAGAATTTTGTCCGACCTG
Source organism: Myocastor coypus (assembly GCA_004027025.1). Taxonomy (NCBI): domain Eukaryota; kingdom Metazoa; phylum Chordata; class Mammalia; order Rodentia; family Myocastoridae; genus Myocastor; species Myocastor coypus. Next base: position 31,258 of record PVJA010015828.1, on the reverse strand, counting down.
ATTCTTCTTCCTCTTACCTCAATGTAGTAGTTCACTTTCACGTCTATCCTAGATAAGATCCCCTTTAAAGCTGATATATTTTGCATTATTTAATAGATACCTTCAGTAACAGGAAGTATAAGGCTTCTGCATTCTTTCTTCTCCACTGCTCATAAGAGTTGAATGTTGATTTGGAAAAAAAATCTTTTTATTTGACTTTATTTCAATTTTTTAAAAAAATAGAGTGGAATAGAAAGTTATGTGTAAGTTTTCTTTCTTCACCTTTCCCTTTCAGGTTTTTCCTTCCTTTCTGTATAAATGATGTCCAAAAATGCCTAACTAAGACTGCCATCTGTGGCTTTAGTAATGATACATAAATTAAGTGGGACTATTTGTGCTTTTAACTCTTACATGCCCTCCCTTTGAACTAAAAATGGAAGACACAGATTACCTCCTTAAAAAAATAAACAGCACATAAAATCAAGATAAGAAAGCTATTTATAGTGTGTCAAATTATTTGCCATTCCAATTCTTAGACACTCAATTCAATTTAACTTGTGTATATAGGTTTATCCTTTCTTCCCTACGGACAAATATGTATCATTACTTATGGCAAACGTTAAAATAGTACCTATTCTGATCAAATTTCACATCATTTCTCAAGGTTCTTGCTTCTATATTTCCTTTAAACAAATTATCTCAAATCTGCTAATTAGTTTGCTTTGAGAGACAGTGTCTCTACTTCCCTCATGCTACAGTTCTGTCTAGGTGCTATACTTTCATTTTTAAAAAATTTCATTCTTTTACAATTTAGTGGTTTAAGAGATGATATATATATATATATATATATATATATATATATATATATATATCCAGGGGTTATATTATGAAAGCTAATACTGCTGTGTAGTACTCATCCATACAGCGAAACACACTTAGAATTTGTAAGGGAAGATTTTTTTTTTGTCAAGCATAGCATTTACTCAGTTTACTGACACAAACTTCAGTTAGGGCACATAGATTCCAATGTGAAATTATTTTAAGATCTTTGCAAACTTAATTTCGTCTGAAAATTATTCTCTACAAAATTTGTTTAATAAGCAGTCATAGTGGAACAGTCCTGTATTTCAGCATGTGGGAGGCTGAAGCCAAAGAATGGCAAGTTCTAGGTCAGCTTGGACTACACAAGTGGATGCTGTCTCAAAGAAAGACATAGATGAATTAATAAGCAAACAAACCAAAAAAGCTGTTTAAATTTCATACAAACATTTCACATCACTCCTTTGCCCTCTTCCCACAAATGTAGTATCATTCATCAGCTACAAAATTATTTGACTTTCAGGCCATCTATGATCTGACTCCTATGAGCCCTACTCTTTTGAATTCCCTTCTATTGTTCTGCATTTCAACCAAAAGGTAAATCATTGTTCTTTAAGTATAGCCCTCTCCCCCAACTTTCCACAACTCGCTTTTGTTCTGTTTACCTTTTTTTTTTTTTTTTTTCTTTTTGAGACAGGGATTGACCCTGTAGCCCAGGCTGGCTTAGAGCTCACAAGGTCCTCCTACTTCATCTTACCTTATACCTGGCTCATACATTTACTTTTATAGCCTGAAATGCCCTTATCCCTCACCTTTACAAAACAAGAAATGTTGAAATTATGACAACTTTTCAAGCTTGCTTGTCTGCCTGCTTGCTTTCTTCAGTACAGGGTTATGCTACACAGCTCAGACTCATAGTAATTCTCTTGTCTCAGCCTCTGCAGCACTGGGGTTACAGGAGTGTGCCATCAATGCCCAGTTTCAGTGGTCAACATAGCACACCCAGGATTCAGTGGCCAGTGCGGTATGTGCTACTATTGCTGAAACCTGGATCCTTGTGACCACCGAGCTGTCTCCCTAGCCTGTAGTTCTTTTTCAAATGTAACCTCCTTTTCAAATCACTGATTGTCCCAGGTTAAAGTTATCTCTAATCCCTCAATATTCCCCTAGTAAACTTTTATGGTTCTTATATAGTTTACTTAATGCTTATCTGTAGTAGTTTTATCTACTACATGGCTGTAATCTCAGTGAGAGTAGAGAAAATATTCTATTTATTCGTTGAATCTCTCTACACCATTATTAACAAGTAACAAATAAAGTGCAAGTTAGTATTTTAAGCATATATATATATATATATATATATATATATATATCCAATCAGAAAAAAATATCACTAATTAATATTTTTATTTAAACATTTTTCAGTTCAAAAGGTTTATATTTTTATTTCAATAAATCATACAGGTCACTTGTGGAGAAGTTTCTTGTTTGGGACAACTAAAAATTGTCTTTTTAAGTAAATAATCATAAATATTTAGCCTTTTATTATTAGGAATAGTCTAACTTAACCATATAGTTAAAGTATACAACTTGAAAAACAAAAAAAATGTAATGAGGCAACTGTAGATGTAGCAAAATATAGTAATTAAGAGTATCAGTTCTGGAAGCATGAGACCTGATTTCTTCTAATAATTTTATCTAGTTAATTAACCTGTCTTTATCTAACATGACCAAGGTATATAATGCTATTGTAATGGCACCTTCCTTATGGAGACATGATCTTTGGCTAAGACAGTTCAGTTGAATAAGAAAATATTTGCATAGAAAAATTTTAATAGTGTTATTTGTCGTTTTGTGCTTATCAATGACATCGAAGGAAAACATTAAAAATTTAAAGGCTTTAAAATCATTTTTTCTAAAAATAAAACATGATGTAAATACTGGAATTACAAATATATGGCCAGAACTTCTAACAGTTTGTGGATAGGATATCACATAAAGTTCTAGTGTATCATGTACATGGACAGTGTCCATGATGCTTACTGGTGCCTACGTGTTTTATTTATTTATTTTTTTTTTTTGGTGCAACCAGTGTTCAAACTCACGACCTTACACTTGCCAGGCAGGCACTTGTGCCATGAAGCTATCTTTCCAGCCCCCAGGTGTTTTATTCTTAATAATTCTTTACTACCATGGAAACTTTTTCTTAGTTGATATCTTTGTATATATTCCTGTTCAGTTACCATGTGAATACTCTGAATTGATTACAGATTCATACATATGACACACAACATTCTGGCCTCTAAGTTGGAATCATGATTTGATTTTAATTTTGGAAAATTGCTTTGAAATATTTAATTTAATTTTAATTAATTAATATTTAATTAATTTTAAAATATTGTTTAATTATACTTTTTATGATTCATACTGTATCTCTGACTTACAATGTACTTATAAGACATGGTATGATATTTTCTCCTAGTATTAGAAACTTTAAATAGAAAAAAGATATATATGTATATGCAAGGATATATATGTGTGTGTGTGTGTGTGTGTGTGTGTGTGTGTGTGTGTGATAAGTATGTAACTACTTTGTCTTAGTTCCTTGAGAATAAAAATTTGTAGTAATATTGGTTAGAGAAGATGCCAGGTCTGCACCTTTTCCTCTGAATAACTACTATAGAGACAACAATATGCCTGGCATTAATTGTAAGCAATCTACTAACTTGTTTTGAAACTGTTTCATTGCTATTTTATCTTTTTTCTCATTAAAATTAAGAAAAAATCCTTTTTTGTTTTCATCTATATGAAAATACAAGATTGCAATTATCTCTCATGTTCACTGAGTGTCAGAAATAGTAAGGAACTTAAAGATATTCACATCCACATCCCATTTTTTGCATGAAAAACAGAAGGTCGTGACTATTACCTGAATAATCCAATATCACACAGATAGCTAGGAGTAAAAAACCAAAATTCCTAACTTCATTCCATGAAATCTCTTTATCATAACATCATAGCCCGCACCAACTCACTCCTGCCTTAAATTATTTGATTTTCAGAAGTGAAGTTGTAGTACAGCAGACAAAAAATAAAACATGTCACATATTGAGTTTACTGATTTTAACATAAAAAATTTAAATGCTACATAAATATGAATGATGGTGAAAAGTAAAAACATATATAGGTTATTATAATGGCGGTTTGAATTATTATTCCTGGAGTACCCTTAAAATTAAAACATCCTCTTTATTCATTCTTGAACATTTTTCTCACTTCCTGTGAAAGAGGCAGTGTCCACTTGCAGAATGACTTCAATACGATCTTGTCTACCTATCAATATCACTCGAAATACCTTCTACATCAAGATGTTGTTCATTTGGGGAATTTACTCACATAATCTAATTCTAGAGAATTTCAGGGAGAAAAATATTTTCCAAGTTTCTATAATTAGTAAATCAGGTAAGCTTCCCATTCCCCTTATTTTTTTTTAAAGAATTTTTAAATTTTATTTATTTTTTTTCTTGTTTCAGAACCTTTGTTTGTTTATTCACTCATTTTTATGGCCGGTTCAGCCCGCCCGAGGGCAGGGCTGGTGCAGCATGTGGTGCCGGGGATCGAACTGCAGTCCCTGAAGCCACCCAAGCTTTCCCAAGCAGGCGCTTTAGACCACTGAGCCATCCTGCCTGGCCCCTCCCCTTATTTTTAATAAGAACTCTTGCCCTTTATGTAGGGATTAATTTCATTATTTTATGTATTAATTGTTAGTGCATATTAATTATGCAAAACAATGGATTTAGACCCTTATGTTCTGCCTTATACCATAATGCTGTAACTTAAATTCACACCCTTTTCGCTAAACCATTGTCTTATTTTTTTATTTTGAAGCTATTTCATAAGTCATATTTAATAAGGATTGTGTAAAGGAAGCCTCACAGATGTAGAAGATCAATTCTAATAGTAAAAGCTCAAGTACAACTAGAATCAAGTACACTATAATCTGTAGAGTTAATGTGTCGGCTTCCCAAATGTAAAATTAAAGAATTCCTTCATATTAGAGCCAAACTAATTTTTCCACAAATATATTTGCTTTTTAAATATGGATGTTAGCCTTTGCATAAAGTAACCCTGCCTACAATAGAACTAAGAAATATCTTATGGTGAAGTGTGCATGCAAGCATACAGATGTATATGCATGTGCTTATTTGGGTTAATATCTGCAAGTTGATACACTCTATCAAATTCTTTACTCTAAAAGCTACTCTATGTGTTTGCTGGTGCCATCAGATTTGAATGGGTTAAAGGGAAGAGAAAAAAAAACCCTACTATTTATAAAGTACCAAGTAGTTACCTTCTAAGCACATAAAGTATCTTTTTAGAATGTTACTGTTATTAGATCCAGCCTAAACAAGGTGAACAATTTAATTATCCTTCAATGGTGAGGAGGAAAACACATCGCTGGTGGGCACATAATTTTGTCTTAGTTATTTTCTTCTCACTGAGACCAAGTACCAAACATCTGCAACTTAGCTACGAGGAAAGGTTTATTTTAGCTAACAGTCTGTAGAAGTTTCAGTCCATAGTGGGATGGCTTGAAGTCAAGGCACTGTGGCAGAGGGGCATGGGAGGAGATCATGCTTCCTCATAGTTTGGCAGACATCCAATTATCCTTTATAATTCAGTCATTTCCCAAAAGTAACTGCTAACTCATGAGTACAGAAGGCCTTGGCAGGGGACATATGATATAAACCATAAAAAATTGGCACTGCCATTTGAAAAATCAATTGGTCCCTTACTGTTAAAATAAATAATGCACAGAATCTCCCCTAGTAATCTTACTTTTTGTGATGTTCTAAAGAAATACATTATACAGAAGCCGGGCATGGTGGCGCACGCCTGTAACCACAGCACTCAGGAGGCTGAGGCAGGAGGATCAGTGCAAGTTCGAGACCAGCCTGGGCTACAAAAGTGAGCTCAAGGCCAGCCTGAACTGCATAGTGAGGCCCTGTCTCAAAAGAAAAAAGAAAAAAGAAATACATTATACAATGATCCACACTGTAGCATAGTCAAAAATCTGGAAATAATATAATCCCTGATAAGCATTGAAATAAATAAGCTACCAAATAAACATGGAAAAGTACTATTTAAATGATGATCTGAGATACATACTTAGTATGTAATAGCAATGTAACTTGTACAGTAATAAAATTAATGAATATCTATATTTGTATAAAGACAGCACTGACAGTAATAGTTATTTCTAAGCAAGTGATGTTAGTGGAGGGAGGATAGTTAAGAAAAGGCTTTGACTTTGTTTATGTAAAGATTTATTTTAAGATTGTACTCATGTGTTGCCTATGCAGAGCACTCCTTTGTTTCTGTCTCCCTGAAACTATACTTCTTGTATCTTTGGACCAAATTCATGATTCACCTTCCTAAACTGAAGAACATCTACCTATTCTGTTTATAATTTTTTATAATTTTATTACATTTAATAAGAAATAACAATGAGGCAGTTTCAAAACATGTTAACAGGACAGCCTCAATAATTGACACAATTCATATTGTTGTGTTTATAGTAGTTGTTCAGAGTACAAGATACAGACATGATAATTTTTCTAAATACGATGGGTACAAATATTTCTTCTCACTGAGCTAAGAGAAAGTACTTGTATGCACAGTACAATATGCCATAGTAGTAGTGAGTTATCAGCAGCACTAGAATTGTTAAGAGCTGTTGAAGTGAGTCTTTTACAGTTCAGCCTACTTATCTAGATTTATGTTTTATGCCTCATGGTTAAAATTTCTTCTGGGTGGTTAAGTCCAAGTTAAATCAAGGCCTATATAACAAATCATGTAACTTTTGTATCTGAAAAGGTCAGTCAAACACCCTAGGATTTACCTTGAAACTATTTTGTAGAACTTTTGTCAGTGTCAGCCATCTGGGTGAGTCACAGCCATTGCTTGAAAAATTTGCTCTCTGTGAAAGCCTGAGAGAATGTTTTCTCTCTAGGTGACTCTCAATAGGCATACTATACATCGTCAATCTCTTTCCTCTGTGGCCCCATAATATCCTTGGACAGAATATTTGGGACACCACTGAGTTACAGGATGTTACAGCACAGGTTCTCTTGTGTCCTGAGTTGTCACTGACCTTGAAAGTCTAGGGCCTAAATATTGGCTATCCTTGTAGCCCTTTTTTTTCTCTAATGTTTTGGCATGCAAACTTACATTGTTAACCCTCCAGAAGAGAAGCTTAGTGATACTATTACTCTATAACATAGGTACTTGAGCTTAACGTCACTGTCTTTCTGAATATCAAATATCAAAGTCTAAATCTAAGCCTTAGACTTAACGTGGAACTAGTATTTTCCATCAATCGTTGATATTCTAAAAATCTCTATAGAATGTGGTAAAAATAAAAAAAAACAGTTGCCCATTTTTACACAGCAATTTAGAAATATAACCATGTACAAAATTGCAGCATCTCAATCACTAAAACCATGCTTGGAATGCCTGTCATTCTGGTCTTTTAGATGTGCGCAACTTCTAATGTCACTTTAACTATTGCTATACTCTCAGGTAAATGTTTGTTTCTAAAAAACAAAAAAAAAAAAGAATAAGAGACAAGGGAAAATGCCATATGATTGTTTACAATTTTTAAATGCACCTGAGAAATTCTCCTTGGCTGCCAGCTGAAAATCTAGGGACAGGTTCAAAATTTCCTAGGAATACTGAACCTCTAGCATTGCTGGTGATCTCAGAGGAGGGGGAGGATGGAAATGTTGCAAATTAAACAACGACAAAATAAAAAGCATGCTGAGCATGTGACAGTCTGAATAAATATAATGCCCTTATTTTTTCAGCCATGACCATTTAATTCAGATCATGAAACTCGAGATGCACACCTAACATATAACCTTCTTATATTATTTAACTGCAAATAATGTTTCTTTTCAAGGCATCACTGCAATGAAGTTGGCATTATCTACAAAAACTTATAATGCCATTCTTAAAGTTTATAAATGGGCTATATTGAGAATAAACTTAAACATTAATTTTTTAGGACTAATGATAAATGATCAGGTATAATAGACTTTAGCAAATTTCCTAGTCCTAGATCCCTAAATTAAGTTTGTACTGAGTTTAAATACTGGTGACTTTTTAGGAATGAGAGATCTGTGTTGCTGAATACCCACTCTTCAATGCAAAGACTGACGTTTACTTTTGCAAATGGTTCAGTCTCACTAACACATAAGCCCTTACTTAGCAGACCTCTAATGAAAGACCAATCCTCAAAACTGGGGCATTTTAATGCTTTTGCAATTTAATAAATAGTTTTCTTGATGAATATAATCATGGGAGTTGTTCAGCAGTATTCAAGTTATGGTTTCCTGATTGGTCTTTAGTCTTCAGTAAGTGTAAGAAGTTATTGTATGAAACATCATCAAACTAGTAAGGCTTCACTGATGCATTAATCTTTTTCAGGATTGTTGGTTACCTGGGTGGATTTACCTCAAATAACCTTGCCTCCTTGTGTCACAAGCCCCAACTCCCTCACATACACCTAAATCACTGTTCCAACCCAAAGTTGTATACAGTCGCAATGGAGGATTCTTTTTCACACCAAGTATTGGCAGGCAAAAGGTGGTTTTCAGTTCAGGATATGTTACATAGGCCTTCTTAAGACATGCAATCCCTAGTGTAATGAATCTTGCATATTTAGGTCGTTTTCTTGTGAAGGCATCTGCAACAGAGCAGACTTAGTTAACCATTCTTCTTACTACCTTCTTTCTTCTCTTTCCAGTCTGAATAACTTTTAATGCTTCCATTTCTCCTTGGGCATGAACACTGGGCAGAGGAACTTCCTATTTTCTGCCTTTTCTTTTTGTTTTGCTTAATCATGTTGGAATGTACTTTTGCACAAGACTGTCCCTCTCTGTCCAGAAGGTAGGCAGGTACTGATCCTTGTGGAGTCTTTTCAGGCCAGTCTTTTTTTGCCAGCTTTGAACATTCATGAGCCTCTCCATTTTCCTTCTTTCTCTTTCTCATGGTAATCTAAGCGGTACCCATAGCATTTCTGTTGTAATTGAATATATTTATTCTTTGGTATGATGATAGCTGCAGAGCTCCCGCAGGTAGCCTCAGATGTGTAAAGAAAACTCCTAATTTTGGGGTCTCCTAGATGCATGAGCTACCTCCACACAGCTGGAAATAGTAAAGCCAATATCCTCTTTAAAAATACACATTTCATTTACAATTTAACTATCTTCCTGTATTAGTCTGTCAGTGTTTCCCTCATAAATCTATGATTCTGATTTTAATAATCATTCTCTTTTAAAGAAAAAATATTTTTATCTGTGCAGAAATATACTGGATTCATTTTAATAAACTATAAATTATAGTAATGTATGAGGAGATTGAGTGATGCTATAAATACTACATACTCATAAAACTATGTAGGTTTGATGATATGCTGAACGATATGAACAGTGCCAAAATAATCAATAACATGTCCTTTTTATCTAGCAATTCTTACAAATTAAATTGTTTTACTTTTATGGATCATTTTTTTCATCAGAATCTACTCTTTGAATTAAATTAATACCAGAGGAGAAAAATCATATTTAAAATACAAAATGATATAATCTTAGGGCAACTGTTTTAGTCCTATATGGGTCTAAGAAACTTTATATTAAATACCTTTATTTAATAAACTTTACATTTTGCTAATCATGGGCACACAGCAGCGGAGCATGTGTAAGCATAGTTCTCAAGGAAGAATAACAATCTTCACAAGGAGGATATATTGTTACCAAAATGTTCTAGAAAATATGTTGTTATTGAATTACATGAAAAAGGACAAAGTAATCAAAACTATGTTCTTTCAAAAAATTGGTATCATTTAAGAAAGCCTTATATAATGCTTCTACTCCTGATAAGGTTATTATAAAAATAAAAGAAATAATACCTAGGGAAATTAACTTCTCAAAGGACACTGCTCAAAAATAATTTTTGAATCTTGTTTTCCCTCAACAGGAACTCCATTCTCCAACACTGAAAATTTCGACTTGTGCCCCAAACAATTTATATATAACACAGAATACTGAACAGGTAAAATAAATTATGGATTATGTTAGGTTTTGTTTCTTTTTATATATCTTGCTTATATATTTGAATAATATTGAGACCATCATAAAACTATGTTTTCATGAAATCTAAGGATGTTTAAAAAAGGAGATTCTAATATATAAGAATCAGCACAGGGATGGGACGATAGCTTGGTGGTCTAAGTGTCAGCCTGGCAAGTGCAAGGACCCGGGTTTGATCTCTGGTACCACATGCAGTGCTAGCCCGTAAAATTGGGCATCATGGTGTACATCTGTAATTATAGTGCTGGCAAGGCTGAGATACAATGATTGAGTCTGAATGGCATAGTGAGACCTTGTATCAATTAAATAATTTTTTTCAAAAAAGAATCGGCTCAGCATATTAAGGGATTGCAAAATGAGGGCCAGGAATTTCATTTTAATTTTATTTTTATTCAAATTAATTGCTCATTGTAGTAAAAAAATATGCTAGTGAATGTGAATATTTTGTTTCCTTGATCTGAAAAGATAAACTCTTGTGTGGATTGAGGCAGTGACTTTGTGAATGGTGGTATTTTATGTTTTCATTTGCAGAGAATAATTTGTAAGTACATGAACAGCCCATCTCAGAGGTTCATGATTTATAGGACACACAAAGATCTTCAGAGTCTAATAATTTCACCTTTAATATCTTCTTGGATCTAGGAAGTATGTCTAAAATGTATCTACAAAGGTAGTTTGTCAAAGAATACTTGTTTAATTAGCTAGTTTCCATATATTAAAAGATACATTTTAAGAAAACTAACTTAAAACATGCGAAGTTTTGTAGGAGGATACTATAGTGTTTAGAATTTAGAGGGTAGAAAGGAGAAAAGTTCTATTTTAAGAAAACAGTCACTCTAAGACTAGGTGCTATGATGTGCACTTGGATAATAAAGTAACTAATGGATTACAAACTAGTCTCTAGACCTTGAGCTCAACAAGGCAAAGTGAAATTATACAGGAAGAATATGATGATTATCAAAGAGAATTTTCCTACTCATTTCCAATTTGGCCTATAATATAACTAGGCCAGTTATAATCATGCAACTGTTTGCTCAGTGTCAAGTTTATGCTAGTATTACAAAAAGATGAATTAGGACCATTCCCTATTTTCAAAGAGTTCATAAACTAGCCTATGTTACTTATATGATAAACCATACTGTGGAATAGAGATTACTGTTGACTTAAAAATGAAGACTGAGAAGATCATCAAGACAGAATTGCCACAGAAAGTAAGTCCAGTTAAACTATATTTCATTATGCTTAAATCTAATCAGAAAATTGTATTAACTGTGTTATTTTTGTAATGAAATGTTTGTAAATTGAATTTTCAACACATTTAATATTTTTGTATTTTAGTAAGAGTCTACAGGGTCTCACTATGTAGATCAGACTTGTATCAATCTGCCTGTATTCAGCCTCCCAAGAGCTGGGATTACAGGCACACAACACCATGCGCAGTCTCAGTCACCCTCTCAGCACACCCTGGGTTGAGGCTAGCACCACATGCAGGGGATCAAACGCTGGCCATTGAGTCTGTCTAAGCAGGTGCTTTAATCTGATGAGCTGTTTGGCCAGCCCTACATTTAATCATTTACACATGTTTATTTTGCAAAATTTAGATCTATAAGAAAGTATCAAGAAGCAATAATAATAATCACTCAATTTCCTTCCTCACTGAGATAATAAGAAGCATTGTTTTCTTCCATTCAGAAAAAAATCAAGTTCATATTATACTTGCACTTTTATATCTTCAGTTTCTCACCTAACCTTATGTAATATAAGCTATTTCATCTAAATTTCTATTAAACAAAATCATTAACAGCTATGCATTTTATACTATACATGGTAATTTTTTATCCTATGCACATTTGTTAGCATTATTACTTTTTTAAAGAATTTTTATTTATTTATTTTTTCATGTTTCAGAACCTTTGTTTGTTTATTCCCTCATTTTTATGGCCAGCTCAGCCCACCCCGAGGGCAGGGCTGGCGCAGCATGTGGTGCCGGAGATCGAACCGCAGTCCCTGAAGCCGCCCAAGCTTTCCCAACCAGGCGCTTTAGACCACTGAGCCATCCCACCGGACCCCAGCATTATTACTTAAACATTTTCAGTGGGCATGTTTTAGTAGTTCAGATTGCTAGTTTGGTTGAACACTTTTTAAGTTTATTAACCATTTGCTTTTCTTCTTTTAAAATTGTGTATGTTATATGCTTATTTTTATTAGTTTTAAAATTAAGGGCCTGTAAGATAGCACAGCAGACTAAGCCCCTGCTTAAGAAAGCACACGGGCAGGGGTTCAGATCCCTGGCACCACATTCTATGCTGGCACCATTCCTGGGTATACTGAGTTGATCACCAAGACCAGGTGTAAAGGAGCACACCTGTAATACCAGCACCGGGGTAGCTCAAAACAGGAGGACCACCATGAGTATGAGCTGTGTAGTGAGAACCTGTACCAAATACATAAAAAAAGACAAATTAGTGTTGATACTTTTCTCACTGATGTAAAGAAATTTTTCTCTATGAATATTCACTTTTTTCATTAACACTGCAAATGAATTAATTCCCATGATTTGTATATATATTTAAAATTTACTTTTGGCTCTCTTCTTGCAACACACTGAAGATTTAAATGTTTAAGGGCATACACACACACATTGTTGTTTACATCCTATTTTTTAATCAGATGTTTGTAAGTTACAACTGAAAATATTTTGAAATTCTCATCAACTACAGTTCAAACGTATGGTGAATTACTGTGAGATTAGTACAATAGAAAAACAACTAGTGCAGTGCTCAGCATATAATGCATACTTTTGTAAATGTTTCCAAGACTGAAACTATCTAAATTATAAAATCATACATGATACTTCCTAAAAATGATTAACTTTCACTCTAAAAATTCTTCCCTATTATTACTATTAATGTCTTCAAGTTGACTAACATATTATGATTATAGGTATCTTTTATCTTTTTTTAATAGGAACTCCATTCTCCAACAGTGAAAGTTATTACGTATCCACAAACCAGTATTAGGAGATACATAGTGCAAAATCCCGAGCAGGTAAGGTATTACATGTACTCTTTCCAACACAGAATTGCTTAGAAGTTAATAGCTTAAACTGGAAGGGTAAATCAGTTAGTAGATTATTAAAATCAGATTGGTAGACTTTTATTCTTGTTATAGTGTAAATTTCTAATTGCTAATATAAAAACATCATGTTTAATTTCAGATAGCAGTGTATCCATTGTAGTATTCACTGTCCTACACATTTTTTATTTTGAAACAATCTTTTAATGTCTCCTGAGGTAGAGGAGGCTGCCAGATTTACATGTGTATCTGAGTGAACCTATGTGGTCACAGAATCTGAGTAGGGGATAATTGTTTTGGACATTTTTGTGAGTTTTCTTAAACTCATGTCTTTGTCATTTTCTAGTTTCTGTGACATAACCAACATCACATCTTAGAGTTGGAAAGTTTTATTTTTGCTCTCATTTTAGTCCATCATTGACCAGTTCTAAGACAGGATGATATGGCAGAAAAGAGCTGCATATGCCGTGGTAGACAGAAAGTGGATCACATAAGAGATGAGCCAGAAAGGGAGCTGTAACCTTTTAGGTCATGCTTACAGTGATCTACCACTTCCAATGAGAGACCACTTCCTAACAGCAATCAGCTATAGTGTGCTTCTAATCCCATCACCTTCCAAAGGTACAAGATATGATCTCATGAAGCTTTCAGTAGCACATGTAGATATAAATCATAACATTCTGTCATGACTTTGAAAGGCTTATTAACACTTCTTTATGCAAATTCCATTTATTACATCTCTATGAGTTGCCAAAGTTCTAAGATTTTCAGCATTATGAAAGGCTCAACCATAAACTCTTTTCTAAAATTTATGACAAATTATGACCTGTGATTTCATGTAAAAATAAAAAAGAAAGTTAAATATTGCCTACATACAACTACAGAGGGTAAATTTCCCATTCCGGGGTGCAGGTAGGGTGGGGTGGGGAGTGGATTAGGCCAAAGCAAGATCAGAACCCCAAAGAGCAAACACTAAATTCTGTTGCTCGTTGTTCGAAAATTAAGGCAAGTCATGGCCATGACATATGAGCTCCACACGTGTCTGTACCCTATTGCATTGCTGACAGCTTTGTACTTCATGCCTTCTCCCTTGAGCTAGGTTTGCATACTCATTGTGGCTTCTCTGTGACAATCAGTGTGTCTGGTTACTTCAACATCCTGGGGTCTATGTTGCATTCTGGTTTTATTCTTACAACTTTACATGTTACCTTCTCAAGAGAATATTGGCTGGGCCCCAGGCTTTCTGAAATCTAGATGAAAGACTTCCAAACTCTACACATTTTGTATTCTACATAACTATTCTACAACACCATGTGGACAATGCCAATGTCTATTACCAACTTGAACAGTAGGGAGGCTCCATTGTAGCATGGACGTAGAGTTCTACAAGTGTATGGATACCTGAAGGATGTGACTGAATTGCAAATTTCCTATATGGTCCTTTTTTATTTTATTTCACTGTACTTTTAATAAGAAATAACAATGCAACAGTTTCAAAACATGTTAGTAGTACATTCCCAATAATTGATACAATGTATCCTTTTGTCCTTATAGTGGTTATTTAGAGCAAAGGGTGCAGACATGATAATTTTTCTAAACATTATTGACACAAAAATTTCTTCTCATTGAACTAAGAGAAAGTAGTTGTATACATAATCCAATATTCCATAATCGTAGTTCATTATTGGTAGAACTGGCAATGTCAGAAGCTGTTGATTTATGGCTTTTACAGCTCAACATACTAATCTAGCTTTACTTTTTGTGACTTGTGGTTAAACTTTTCTGCTGAGTGGTTAAGGGCAAGTTAAAGCAAGACCTGTAGAACAAAACATGTAACTTTTGTATCTCTCAAGATCAGTCAAATCCCCTCAGGATTAACCTCGAAATCATGTACAGTGTTTTGTGTCACTGTTGTTAGTGTCAGCCCTCTGAATGAGTCACCACCATTGCTTGGCCAGTTTGTTCTCTGTTAAAGTCTGAGAGAATATTTTCTCTCTAGGAGACTCTCCTTAGGCACACTATACACATCAATCCCTTTCCTCTGTGACCCCATATTCTCCTATAACAGATAATTTGGGAAATCACTGTGTTATAGGATGTTACAGCACAGGTTGTCATGTGTCCCGAGTCCTCACTGATCTTGAAGGGCTAGGGCCAAAATATTGGATATCTTATAGCCCTTATTTTTCTCTAATTTTTGGTCTGTAAACATACATTATTAACCCTACATAAGAGAAACTTAGTGATACTATTACTCTATAACATAGGTACTTGAGCTTACCAACACTGTCAATCTGAATATTAAACATCTTAGACTTAACTTGCAAGTGGTATATTCCATCAATCACTGATATTCTATAAATCCCTATACAATGTGATAAAAGCAGTTACAGATTTTTACATAGTAATTTATAAATTTAAGTATGTACAAAATTGTAGCCAGTCAATCCTATGGCATTTTTCCCTGTCTCTTAGTCTTTCAATACCTTTTTGTTTTCTTGTAAAACAACCATTTACTTGAGAGAGACTATAGCAATAACTGAAATGACATTAGAAACAGCACACATCTAAGAGATAAGAATGACAGGCATTGCAAGCACAGTTTTTGTGGCCCTTTTTAAACACAGTGCATCTTTTGAAAGCAAAGAGTTACATTCTTGCAAATTTTGAGCTTCAAAGAATAGGGGCTTAGAACTAGCAACTGAGCTCAGTGGACTAAGGTGCATGCTTAGGCAAGCTTAGGAAAGCAGAGGGAGTGTGGCTCTACTCCTCTCACCATATGCCATGCTAGCCTCACCTCCAGGGCAGGATGAACCAGCCAGAGTCATGGAGTAGGGGCACGTGCCTGCAATCCCAGCTCTGGGGAAACTGAAAGCAGGAAGATTGTCTTGTGTCTCAGTTGCATAATGAGACAACAAAATTACATTGAAACAAGAATCCAATCCATAAAAAATGGACCTTTCTAGTTTTTCTTGGGCCCTGAAGATGTCTTTCTTACACTTTTGTAAAGTACTTCACTTTTTTTTATTGCTAATACTTTCACCAAACGAGCTTCCCTCTCCTTCATCTTTGTTGCACTTTCTGCCAAAATTGAAAAATTTTAGATGGGTATCTTGCCACTGTTTCCCACAGTAGATTTTTTTAAAGCAGCAAACAGTAACCATGTTATTACTTTAATGTTGGGCTGCTATGAAATTTCCTCTACCATATTAATTAGCTTGCTGCCTTTTATCTGTCTCTTACAAAACTCAGGACATGAGAAAAATGTAGGCAAATTTTCTTCCAGAGAATAACACACATGGGTTTGAGTACAATTGCCAATGGGGTGCTTATTCCCAACTGAAACTTTCTTATGCTTCTCTTTAACTTCTGTTACCATTACTCACACTATTCTGATCTTCTTGAGCTTTAACCAAAATATCGCATCAACCTTTGCCTATACCATAGAACTTTTCTCTCCAGTATCTCCATATCTTTTCAAATTTCCCCCACTTTCCAAGATTGCTTAAAGACACAGTCAGCTAAGATCACAGCAACCTCACTTCTCTGATACCAAACTCTGTCTTAGTCACTTTTTCATTGTTGAGACACTGTACATGACACCCACAACTTAAAGGAAGATGTATTCTTGTTCATACTTAAGTTCAGTGAGCTGGATCCATGGTAGCTTGACATTGCACAGGGGCATGGTGGAGGATAGCTGCTCACTGCATGGTAGAATAGAAGGAGATAACAGGAAAGAAAGAAGGGGCTAAGAAGAGATATATCTACTCATGCCCCTCATTTTATTATGTCCCACCTTCTTGCAGCAAGTCACGTATAATGCCCTTCCATCCAATCCCTGTCCAAAGGTCCCACCTATGATCCCATAAGGCTTTATGTGGACATTTAGATATAAGCTATATAACATTAATAATACAAAGGTGATTCCATAACAAATAAAACAGTTCTCTCTTCTCATCAAGAAATTAATATTTGAGCAACAAATTTGAAAAGAGTAGAATGGTATATGTGGACACACGAAGGGTCTGTTAGAACACCGTGTATATGTTTTTCTTACTTGATGAATTGCTTTACACTTTGGTCATTTTTCTCCTCTTCTTTTTTGTTTTATATACAAAATGTGTGATATGCATGTTAAAGTACTTGATCCACTTCATATCTCTGGCTTCAAAAGAGTTAATTCTAATACAGCACCTTTATTCATAATGTAAAAATTGCTAAGCCTGTCTAGGATATACTGAGAAATATTAAACATAAAATCATTTGGATTTCAGTCTACTTCATTATCAAGTCTCATGACTTTAGATGCACCTTTATTTTTTATTTATTTATTTATTTATTTATTTATTTATTTATTTATTTATTTTTGTGGGACCAGGGTTCGAACTCACGACCTTGCACTTGCCCAGCAGGCACTTGTGCCTCGGAGCTATCTCCCCAGCCCCTATTTTTTATTTAATAGGAAAAATTAATACATATTGGTTACATCTCATGCTAGCCAATTTACGTATTCCATCCCATTTAAGCATTGCTTAAAAGGTGGAAAAATAAAAGTACAGCTATATCCAGTCAAATGTTCAATGAATATTTATCAACTGCCTACCATACTATTCAAATTTTTACTGGTTGGAACAGACACCTTACATGCACAACATAAAGGAGAAATGCTTATTTGAATGTCAAACATTTCCATCCATAGTTAACTGGCACCAAGCTAGAAATTCCACAGTAGAAAGTAGATGTTCAACTCATGGCATCCAGGAAGAAAAGCGAAAGAGTAATCAAGTAACCCACTTTCACCAAAAGGGCTATGTATATACTACTAGACCATTCAGATAAAAACATGATGTTAGCACCTTCATGATTCATTCACCTTTCCAAGTCTTCATTTCTGAACATTGCTGCATTAGGGATCACGGTCTCAATTCATGAATCTTTGTGGGATACTTAATATTTAAGCCATAATACCTACCATGTGCCATAATTTTACATAAGAACACAGGTAAGAACAGCGAACAAAATTAAGTTTCCAAAATTCTCAAAATGTAAATTCTTAACTGGTGAAAAAATTTAGTTTCAAAGTGACAGAATTGCTATCACTTTGAACACAGATGGGAAAAAAAAACAATTATAAATTAAAGCTAATTGATGATAGAGGTGAATTAGTTAACAAATACTTACTTACATAAACTTTTGTCCATAGCATAATTACAAAGATAGGGAAATTACAAGCATACTTGAAAGTAAATGACATATTAATTTGGGCTGTGTTCCACTAAAACCAAGACAATTTCTCAGGAAAATTCAGCACAGTATTGAGGAAAATTAGGCATTTTCAGCTTTTAATTCCTTTATTGAGTAATAAGACAAATTTTAAGCATTATACTTTGTTAACAAAACAAATATGTAAACGGTTTATCAGTATAGCTTAAAGATTTTGTCTACATACATTTCATTTCTAAGAAATTGCTTTCTTTCCTTCTTGACTTTTTTTTTTTAATCTACCTCGGGAAAGATGCTAGTTTAGTTATAATATTTGCAAGTTGGACCTTTTAAACAGTAATTTTTCCCTTTCACCTCTCAGTTTTTCTAAACTTTTATTCTTCTCCCTATAATTAAATTCATCTTAAGTTAGATGAATTTCTTCTATTTCTGTTCACCTTTTAATTTTTCGTTTCTTCTGGTGTTCCTTATTCTTATTTGTCATCATTTCAGTCAAATGATTTATGCATGTTAGTTTATTACTTCACCAGAAATGAAGAAAATATTTTTACCTACCAGTGGATAAAATCAAATGTAATATTTATCATATTCATTAGTTTTCCAGTTTGGCAGCCCTTGCTATTATAAGATTATGCATTCTTCACCTAGAAATAAAGAAATAAGATGTATTTTCAAAACCAAAGGAGCTTATAATTCCTATCAGGACTGTAAATAAGACATATCCATAAACTGCATAAAATATATGGTAACACATTTACTGAGGAAACTTAGGGAAAGATTTATTGTAGTATTTAAGGTACATGATTAACATTACTTTTATCATTCATTTACTTAAACAAAACCTTCAATAATTTTGATATTTTATTGCTTTGTGAATTTACTGCCTTCTTTTCTGGCATCAATTCTAAGGGGACCTTTAACAAGATTTGATGCCGTATTCATGTGGAGACTTATATAGCAAAAGTTAAAAGAGAAGGCTGATGTTAACCAATTCATCTTGCAGCCTTACAAATATAGACTTTATAGTGAAAAGATTAAGAAAAGAGAGGAAACAAAAGCTAACTTGGGTGATCTGTTTCAAATAATAGAGCTTGTGATACTTGAATAGATATTCAGTAGATGGTTAAAATGACTCAGAAAAGGGATTATATATGATTCAAAAGTTTGCACAAAGCAGAGGGAAAAGTAGACTGATGAGACAACCTAATAATGGGAATAATGCCTGTTATTCCTCTGGTAGAGGAGTAATGTCTAGAATATACAAAGAACTCAGCAAAATTATACTCAGTTAATGGTTAACAACTCAAATATATAGATGGTTCTTTAAAAAAGAGGTACAAATGGCAAATAAATACATGAAAAACATTTAGTACATCTGGCCATTAGAGAAATGCAAAGTAAAACAACACTGAGACTTATTTAGAAAGAAAAGTATCAAGAAAACAAATAACAAGGGCTGACAAGATAGTGCAGAGTTCTGAGCACCAACTTAAGCAAGTGAAAGGACCTGAACTCTATCCCCAGTACCATATGCTGTGCCAGCCCCATCCTCTGAACACACTGAGCTGGCCACCGAGATCAGGCATGGTGGCACAGACCTGTAATACCAGCACTGGCAGGGGGGACTCAAAGCAGGAGTATCACTAAGAATCTGAGCTGCATACTGAGACCTGGTACAACATTCATTAAAAAAATAAAAGAAGAAACCAAAAGACAAATGTTGGGAATGTGTGAGGCAAAAATAAACTCTTCTCTACTGTTGTCATGAATGTAAACTGGAACAATGTGGAAATCAATATGGAGGTTCTTGAAAAGAAAATAATACTAAAAGTAGTTCCACTTGATCCAGCCATTTGCATTCTAGGCAATTTCCTGAAAGACTTAAAAATAGTATATTATGGGGGCCAGGGAGATAGCTCCATGGCACAAGTGCCTGCCTAGGAAGTGCAAGATCGTGAGTTGGAACACTGCCCCTCCACAAAATATATAATAATATATGCATGCTCATGTTATCACAGTACAAATATGTATTATATATAATGATATATGCATGCTCATGTTATCACAGTACAAATATGTATATTATATATAATGGTATATGCATGCTCATGTTATCACAGTACAAATATGTATATTATATAATGATATATGCATGCTCATGTTATCACAGTACAAATAATAATGAATGTGGTGAAAGAGGTGTGGTGGTAGCTAAGGAACAGAAAACCAAATCTTAGAGACCTTGGAGAGTGGTATATAGAGGCAAATCAAAGGTAGGAAGTCTAAAGGAACTGAACTGCAGATACACAGAAATAACTTCAGGAAAACAAAAATATGTACGCCTTTCTCTTTGATGAGATGTAAGGAATTGAAACTGAAGAAAGATTTTTACAGTATAGGGGAACGTGTAGAGATTATGGTACAACTCTGACACTACAAGTCTGATCTAGTAGTAGTGAGACCCTAAGCACCCTGTGTAACCTTCCCTAAAATACAAAAGAAGAAGAAGAAGAAGAAGAAGAAGAAGAAGAAGAAGAAGAAGAAGAAGAAGAAGAAGAAAGGCAGAAAGAAAGAAAGAAAGAAAGAAAGAATGAAAGAAGGAAAGACACGAAGAATTTGATGAATACAGCATGCTTAAAGACTGTGAGTTCATTTGAAATTTGAGAGCTTGTTAATATGAACTTTTAATTAAGAAGTCCTTTTAATTTTTTTTTTCTCCAATACAGTTTTGTGGCCAGTGAACAATAAAGTAAATGTTGGGGATTATATACTTTGTTACATGTGAGAGCTCTCCTCTAAAGTTCTAAAAGCAACAATTAAAATGATAAAATCACTGGGGCAACCTGTTAATTTTTAGATTGAAACTGGCTCTAACCCAAATGTACTGACTGAACAAAAGAAGCTACCAAAACTATAGAATCTTTTTTTTTTTTTTTTTTTTTTTTTTTTTTTTTTTTTTTTTTTTTTTTTTTTTTTTTTTTTTTTGCGTGACCAGGGTTCAAACTCATGACCTTGCACTTTCCAGGCAGGCACTTGTGCCATGGAACAATCTCGCCAGCCTTCTAGAATCTTATTTTTTAATAAATAAAAAATTCACCTGCATCCCACACTGGTCCCTCCCTGGAGCATGTTGAGCTGTTCACAGAGTCCAGGTGTGGTGGCATATGCCCGTAAGCCCAGCACTGGAAAGGTTGAAAACAGGAGGATCACTACAAGTCCAACCTGTGTAGTGAGACCCTATACCAAATAACTCCCCAAAAAAGAAAACTTCAACAATCCAAAGTTATTCTGCTAATTTTTTGTTGGGAAGATATATTCATATTAGTATTTGCTTTTACATTCATAAAGATTGGTGAATAATAATAATAATAATAATCTAAATCAGAGAATTTTTAAAGTGAGTCAGTTAAAATAATAAGGCTTTTTTTAATATATGTGGTACAAGTTCTACCTACACAGCTCAGACTTTTAGTGATGCTCTTGGTTTCCGCCTCTCCAGTGCTGAGATTATAGGTGGTCATCACCATGCCTTGTCTCAGTGAGCTCAGCATGTCTGGGTGTGGAGCTGGCGTGGCATGTGGTGCCAGGGATTGAACTCTGGTCCCTGCTCTTGCCTACGCAGGCTTTTAGTCCACCGAGCTCTCACCAGCTATAAGATGCAGTAACTATTAAAAACAAAACTTAGATTCTTAGGTCAGCTTTCTTTTTAAAAACAGTTTGAAAAAAGAGAGAGAGGAAGAAAACAGTAATTGTCCAGTATTGACCATAAACTAGTTTCAAACAAGAAATTTTCATGCTCCTACAATATTTGTGTTCTCCCTCTTAGAAGATACATTTTTTCTTAAGATACAATTTCATACCACCTATTTTCATGGAATCATTTGTTGATTTATTATGTAGTATTCAAAATCTATAAACTCCTTACTTTAAATAAACTTAGTTTTGTACATTTTAAACTTAATAACATTGAAATGTTCTAGTAGGATTTCTAAAAAATGCTTTAAATACAGTGTATGTTTTAAAATTATGGATATATTAGTAAAAAACCAATGACATTACAACAGAAAATATAAAAATTAAAGATATCTTAATACACATTATTCTGATTGACATAAGAAACATTATCTTATTATCACTATGATTAGAAAACTGAATTTCAGAGAATGTTAATGACTTGCCTAAGTTTCCAAAGCACATAGACATTAGAGGAAGAACAAAAATAACATTTCCACCATTAGACCTGGTACCTCTGATTTAGTCCAAAATAGTCCAAAATCAAATCCACATTGTAGTTCTCACTAGTTCACATTTCTGAAGCACTTACACAGTCAAACTCCTACTCCTTCCAAAAATTTCTCCTCTTTCTTTATTTGGAAGCAAACATTTACTTGAGAGTACAGCAATATTGGATAGGACATTAGAAGCAGCGCATAACTAGAAGCACAGAATGATAGGCATTCCAAGCATGCCTTTAGAATTGCACATTGCTATCCTCAGTGTATTTGCTTAGCTCACAGATATCAGTATATATAGTTAATTAGGGTGTAAATTCTACCAATTACTTGCTAATTTCAAAAACGTGTTGGAGATTTTTAGGACCATTGTCTTAGCCATCTTTTGCGTATATGTGCATGGTTTTGTCCCTACCATGTTTCCTAATTTTTCTCCTAGCTCTCCCTTCATTGTTTAATCCTTAAATTATTGCTTTCCATTTAACTGTATTATAAATTTCCATTATTATTTCATTTCTTGAGTTCTATTTATTATGGAGACTATATGATATTTACACATATATGTCTGGTTTATTTCACTTATGAGTATAGTTGAAAAAGTTGTGGTCTTTTTATACAATAGAAATTATTCAGCTACAAAGAATGACAAATTCAAAGCCTTCATATATAAGTGGACATACCTTGAACAAATTTTTCCTCTTAAATTCCATAATATTTTTGTCTTCCAGTTTTCAATGTTGTCTCATTCTGTCTTTGGTTTTCACTTATCTTTTGAGAAACTACATGTTTTTAACTAAAACTTTTAAGTAAGTATTCATGAAAACTAGTTATACAGCCTTGAACTCCCAACTTAATTTCAATGGTGCTGGATAGACATGTAGACCTGATTACTTAGCCACACTGTTATGTTCATATATCAGGTACTGGATATGAATCCAGGGTATGACACATGACAGCCACTGCTCTAAACATTGAGCTACACGGTTTTTTGTTAGAATCTCTTTTTTAGTTCTTTAAAATTATTTAATATATTTGAAGTTGTTAATATGTGTATGAGGAATACAAATATGAATCAAAGTATTAGAGTGGGCCATCTTGAAATTGGATAACTAAATCTTAGATTCCTAGGGGAAACACAGAGAACTCAGTGTTTTATGTTTTTGTTTTTGGACCAATTTTCTATGTAGTAGGTTCCTCAGGTTCAAGATCTCATCTTTGAAAAATATTATCTTTGATTTCAGTATAATATCATAACTGTTCTATTCACTTTTTCCTTTATTAATATTCCTGAAATATACTTCAGTTAACTTCAGCTACTCTTTTGCCATTTTAAAAAAATTACATTATGGTAGCTTGTGAAACTAAGCTATATCTGCAAACATATCCCTTACACATAACCTACATTTTTTTGAAACATGGAAACTTGAATGATTTTGTTTCATTTGTTTGGAATACCATTTTCTTTCATTGAATTTCTCTTAAAAGATATTCTGATCTCAGTAGCCAACTGAACACTAGTAGACTGATGTCAGTTTTTCCTCCTCTGAACAGTATCCTGGGGGTTCTTTTATGTTCCTCTACTGGCATTTGTCACTTTCTACTTGTCTGACTAATGATTGCTTTCTTATGTTAACTAGATCAGAAATTTACAAAATTTCTATAAAGACCTAGATAGTAAAATTTTTATGGTTCCAAGATATGTACGTTGTTGGATCTTTTTATTTACCATTCTTTAAAAAAAATCTTAAGTATCACTTTTAGCTTGAGGACAGTAGAAAAATCGAGCTGTCAAGTGTTATTAAATCTAATCAATACCAAATATTCCTGATAAGTCTGATTCATATTTATATGCATCATACCACTTAGCAAAGTACATAATTTTTATAAGGCACTGAAATATGTATTACATGACTACATGCAATAACTAAATAGAATCTTAAAAATAATGAACAAACACAAAATACATTTTATGGCAATCTTTCTAAATATTATCCAACTTTTAGATACATAATTGAGCAACCAGCAAAATTTAGTTACTTATACATTTGTTTTACCACAGTATCCAAGGACAATCACTTAAAACATCCTTTATTCAAACTTGGGGCCCTGGGGAGATAGCTCTGTGGCACAAGTACCTGCCTGAAAAGTGCAACGTTGTGAGCCACGACTCCAGTTCCGCAAGAAAACCCAATAAACAAACAAACAAAAAAAAAGTGGATGCCAGAATCATGCGACTCTTGGTTCATCCGCACCTTCCCTTTTAAACAACCAGTATTTGTTCCAATTACTCTAAAATATTTGTAACAGTACACTTACAAAACGTTAATGATTTTTGTTTATTTTAAAATGTTCGTAGAAACACATGATTGGTAAAGGTCTTGGTTATAGCCACTTCTATATTTTTCCTATATTATACACACGAATATGATTCTTATATCCATTCAACAAACAAAACAACTCCAGCTCTCACAACACAAGATTTAAAAGAAAACCAAAGGAAGAGAAAAGATTGTAGTATATGTCACATTTATTGTTATACTTCTGAGCATATTCTTATTCTGAGCATATTCTGAGCATATTCTCTGTCTCTGGTTTCAGTCAGGAGTTGGAAATGTCACCAGCCTTTATTTAAGTGCATGGTATTTTCTAAGCAACTGAATAACCCTACAGCATTTTATTTGATTATACAGAGACACTACCTCTTAAAACTTCTACTCTGTTCTTAGTATTTAAAATATATGTTATACTGAGAGTCTCAACCTTGATAAGAACCACAAGAATTATATACTTTTAAGGGTAGATAAACTGAGTACTAAAAATAAAATCTTTCACATGGTTCTACTTACTCTATATCTCACTGTCTCTGAAACCATATTTGTTTTGTATTTCCCTGATTATTTTTCATAGAAACTTGTTAGTAAACCCATGGTAAATGAAATTGACCTCATGTTTGTACACCTTAGAGGAAAAATTATATCACAGAACAAACTTTCCTAACCCCGCTCAACCTCCTCAAAAGACCTAAGAAGAGAGATACTCATGTTGTTCTCATTGCTAAACTGCACTGTATGTATTGCTACTTCCTTATATCTATCAGAACGCCACTCAAACATCATTCCATTCTCCTGATGGAATCTGCTGCTACCTCAAAGGCTACTTAGAGCTTTGACAGTTGCTTAGTTTATGGTATATTAGAAAATACAATTAAAGAAATACTATCTTCATAGGAACCACTGTCTCCATTCAAGAGAGGAAACCATTTCTTCCCAGGAAATAATGTTATTTATGAAAAGACAATAAGAAAAGTGGAGAAGCTGAATACAGATCAGGTAAGTAGTGTTTTCAAAGTTATAAAATTTTGAATTATGAATTTTTAATGTTATAAAAATTATGACAGTGAAAAAACAAATATAAATCAGGTAAATAATATTTTAAAAACATTTCATCAGTATAAAATTTAGAATTATGATAATTTTAATAAAAATATAGTATTGTTCAATTTTCAAGTACTAGGAAGGACCACCATGAGTTATATAGTAATTTATTATGGCTATAGCTCTTCATATCATCTTTAATACTTTCATATTCATTTTATCATGTAAAATATTATAGTCTATATTTTACTGAAAGGGAAACCGATGTTAACATGTGTAAAATCAGTCAGTCAGGCATGGTAGCACATGTCTATAACCTCAACATATGAGAAGCTGAGGCAGTAGGATCACTGTGAATTTGAGGCCAGCTTGGACTAGTGAATTCAAGTCTAGCCGAGAGTACATAGCAAGATATTATTTCAAAAAAAAGGAAAAGAAAAAGGTATAATATGTACTTTGTGTGCATATCTCAGCATATAGTATCTTTCATTTTAAACTGACTCTGACCTGAAAAAAATAATAATTTAAAACAATTTTATCTTGATTTTTCAGTATAAAGTAAATTTTAAATGAATTGTATATTAAAAGGTAAGGTAAAACAGTGCATATTCTGAAGGATCTGGAAAACTAGAGCTTCAAGTCACATTCCAAACTTCTATTAAGCTTAATGAATAAAGCAAGTGTAGAGTATAAAATCACAGCATGAGGGAGGGGAGGGAAAAAATAAAATCACAGCAGTGCCATTGTAATTACATAACATCCAGAGCCCAAAGCCCTTTATTCAATTGTTTTTGGAACTAAGAAGGTTTATGATGTTCTGCTTGATTCATACAAGCATTCCAAGCCCAGTTCAATTATGATATTGTTTCCTAGATATTTTTGAATTAAGGTGATATGTCAGTTTCATTAGAATTTCACAATATATAACAAACTGGTTGGTTTAAAGAAACTGAAATTTGTCTTAAATTTCTGGAAGGTCATAATAGAAAAAAAGGTACTATCTGGGTAAGGTGATGATCCCTTTGAAGTACCCAGGGAATATTCTTGTATGCCTGGCTACTAGGTTCTGACAGAAAATATTCTTTGTTTTGTAGATTAATCTCTCCAATTTCCTATCTTCACATAGAATCCTCCATGTGCACTTTCATAATGAACTCTGTGTCCAAATCTTCCAAAATTTTATAAAGATGCCATAGATGTTGATTAGGACCCTCTTAAAGCCTTCATTGTAAGTTGACTACATTTCTAAAGTCTCCACTTCCAAATAAGGGCACATTCTAAGTGACTGTGAATTTGAATATCAACATATCTTAAAGCTAAGCAATAGTTCAGCCCATAAAGAGATAACACGAAATGAATGAATAGCAAAATAAGTATCTCATATATAAATAAAACTGGCTAAAATATATTATAGTTTCCTTTTTAAAACTTCTCAGCATGAGAACATTGTTTTATAAGCATTTATGGACAGTTTTTACCAGATTTGTCCGTATTATTACTTACATATTATTACTTACTTGATCATCATAAAAAAGGTGAATTTTCAAAATTGTATTCAAATCTTCAAATTTTCTAGGAAAAGTAAATATAGTGTCATGGAGTTGAATATGGTATATACTGAATATATATTTTGCAGAGGTATAGCAAAATATTTCTGGACATTAAGTATAAAGTAGCAAAATTTTATCAAGTATATCTCTTCTAGAGGACATTTTCTTTAAGCTATTGAATTACAATATTTTGTACTTATTCAATTGAGTTGCTAAAATAATAAGTTTTACACATTTTGCATAGTAAGTTTTTTTTTTGAGATAAGGTCTCATTATGAAGTTTAGGCTGACTCTGTGATCACTTTTTTGTAGCTCCCAGGCTGATCTCGAACTAGTTGCTATCCTCCTCTTTCAACCTCAAGAGTGTTGGGATTTCACACATGTGAGGAATGTTTGAAATAGTATATCATTTCATGATATATCCAGTTTCTTATTTGAAAAAATTAGCTTTTTTTGAAAATTTTAATAGTACATGTTTGTGACACCCAATAATTACATTCACACAGTAATTACATTATGATGGGTTATTATACATAAAGAGCTCATTATAATCATTTTTACTCTCTGTGTCTCCCAGGCCTTCCTTCCCCTTCCTTCACTAGATCTCTACTTCTCATCTTTATAGAGTCTAACTCCTTGTTTCTTAATATGTCTCTTTTATTTTGTTCTTTAACTTATTTATGTATTGAGTCTTATATTAGAAAACTCTGTAATATTTAACTTTCAGTGTCTAAAAGATTTCACTTAGTATTATGGTCTCAACAATCTATTCATTTTACTCCAAATGATTCAAATTTTTCCTTTTTATGTCTGATATATATATATATATATATCACCTTTTCTTTACTCATTCATCTGTTGATGATAGACATATAGCCTGTTTCCATTAGTTGACTATTATGAGTTGTGCTGTTATGCACAAGTATGTATGTATCACTATAATAAGATGAACTTAGCTGTTTAGTGAAGTTATATAGAAGAAGTACAGCTGGAAAAATGAAATTTCTACTTTTTTTAATTTTGGGGAGAATCATCACACGGATTTCTACACTCATTATGCTAGTTTATATTTCTCACACAATGTAGAAGGGTTCCTTTCCCCCAAAAACTCCACCAGCACTTGTTTTCTGCATCCATAATAATACCAATTCTTACAAGAATAGAGTAAAAGCCGGGCGTGGTGGTGGTGGCGCACGCCTGTAATCCCAGAACTTGGGAGGCTGAGGCAGGAGGATCGGTGTGAGTTCGAGACCAGCCTGGGCTACAGAAGTGAGCTCAAGGCCAGCCTGAACCACATAGCGAGACCCTGTCTCAAAAAAGCAAAAAACAAAAAACAAAAACAAACAAACAAAAAAGAATAGAGTAAAATCTCCATGTTGCTTTCATTGGCATTTTTCAAATGGAAAATATACTGAAAATTCTTTCTTGTAGAGGATGAAGTACTTGGACCTTTATTGTGATGTGTCTATTAATCGCATCTGCTTATTTTTATTGGCTTTCTAATTTTGATGGAACCACATTTTATAGTTTTTATATGTTCTATATATTAGTTCTGTATTAGAGTAGCTGAAATTCTTTTTTCTGTTTTGTAGGTTCTAATTTTACTTTAGGGGTTATTTACTTTGCTTCACAAAAACTTTACCTTGATACAGTACCATTTTGTTACTTATTGGTAAAAAATTGTGTGAAATTAAAGTTCTGTTCAAGAAGTTCTTAGCTACACCTCTGTCTTCAAGAATTTTATAAAGTTTACTTGTAGAAAATTTAGCTTGTTCTGTGTTTGTGTCTCAGTCTTTCATCCATTTTCATTTGATTTTATTATAGGATGAGAAATACGGATCAGAATTTATTATTTTACACTTTCATAGCCCATTTTTCCAGCACCATTAGTTGAGGAAACTATCTTTTCTTCAGCATACATTATTATATTGGAATTTGAAGAATTCATCATGGACTGATTAATTGATGTGGGCCTTCTCTTTGTTTTAACAAATTTACCTAAGTATTTATTAAACAAATTTAACCTTCTGAAGAAGTAACTCTTGGGTTTTCTACGTGTTTATATTTTTATTTTTATCTTAATTTTATACTTGCTGCTTTCAGGTTTATAATTTCATTTTTTGGCAAGTGCTCAATCTGAATTTTATTTTCTAGGCGATAAGATTTCTAATGTGCTTATTCCTCTTATAACTGCTTTCCATGCTCCATAGTATTTAGTATGATGTGTTGCAGTTGTCGTTTGTTCTTAAGGATGTTATGCTTTCTTCCTTAATTCTCTGATATTCTGTCCCCACATTGGTCATTTCTGCAACCCATACTTTCTTTTTTTTTTAACTAATTAATTAATTTATTTATTTATTGTTTCAGAACTTTTGTTTGTTTATTCACTCATTTTCATGGCCGGCTCAGCCCGCCCCAAGGGCAGGGCTGGCGCAGCATGTGGTGCTGGGGATCGAACCGCGGTCCCTGAAGCCGCCCAAGCTTCCCCAAGCAGGTGCTTTAGACCACTGAGCCATCCCGCTGGGCCCCATACTTTCAAGATAACATTTATATCCTAGATTTATGTTCTTTTTTTCATAATCTCTAAGATTTTATGAACTCATCATGTATATATCATACTATCTTATTTGATATTCTTAACGTTTTATTTCTTCTTAAGCCTGAGCATCATTTATCAATTAACTCATGCATTTACATCTTTTTGAGCTTGACAAACAGCTTATGGATCTGTTTATTTCTTTTTTTCTCTTATATTTTCAAATATTTTAACTATTTGTTTTTTATTCTTCTTACATCTCATTGCCCAGAAGATCAATTTATTGTGAATTAAGAATTTTTGTAAGCATCTGTAGCTTTACTTTCTCATGTTTCTACTGTTTTCATGTAGAGGGTTGAAGATGAGTTATGATAGACAAACTTGGTTATTAGTGGAACTCTAATTAGTGTATATTTCTCTGTCACATAATTTTGGCTTAGGTTACATTTTGCTATTTATACACCTCTTTATCTTAGTCTGATAGGATCAGTTTTACTCTATGCATTGAGAGGAGAATATCATTACCAGTTATATCAGAATTTGTAGAACTAATCATCTACCAATCATTTAATTTAAAATCTTTTTTACTATAAATGTTATATTTTTATTTCTTTGCTGTGATATAAGCAAAACTTGAATTCATTGTCATTTTATGTACAATGTCAGTGTAAAAACAGTAAATATTTTTACTTATATTCATAGCATCATCAAAGCTAATGTTATATCACTTTACATTTTGTTCAAAGATAACAATGTGAAAGCTAAAATGCACAATGCACACATTTTTCAAGTAATGAACACATTTTTGTTATTTAAATATCAAATTTGAAATACTTATGTTAAGCAAGGGTGCTAAAATTTTTAAATGGTTTGATATTTTTCTAGCATTCACAGTAATTTGTTACCAATCATGAATAAAGAGATTTTACTCACAGTACTCAGGCAGTAAATTTGAATGTGTGTTTATGTATGGTTAGTATAGTTTATGTTTGCAAGTAGTTTACTGAACTGTAAATAAAAGTGGGCATTACACATGATCTGATACAGAGAACAGAATCAATGATATATATAGTGTGTCTATGTAGAGTCACCTGGAGAGAAAACCTTCTTTCAGGTTTTCACAGAGAGCAAATAGGTCAAGCAATGGCCGTGATTCATCCAGATGGCTGATACTGACAAAAGTTCTACATAATGCTGTACAGTTTCAAGGTAAATCCCAAAGGGATTTAACTGGCCTTGTCTTGTCAGACACAAAAATTACATGTTTTGGTATATAGGTCTTGTTTCAACTTGGTCTTAACCATCCAGAAGAAAA